>CALYOO010000192.1:51749-76340 GCA_945261195.1 Cryptosula pallasiana
ACTACTTAATAAACATTCAAGATTATAACACCTGGTGCACACAAAAATGTATCTCACAGGCTCTCATGGTAACTGGTGCCTGCTTAAAGTACACTACAACCAGGAAAACCTTTCCTTAGACTTTGTGACAGAGTAAATTACTTCTTCTATGGAGCTCTAAATCCAGGACTCTATGGATGCCTAAACCCTGACACCAAGAGAAATAAAAACTACAGCAAAATTTTCATACTGGCCCATCTTCTTGGATGATTTTGGTTTAAAATTCACAATTATTCTCAGACCAGAGATGTCTGAATGTTTAACTTCAAGGTTTGGCAATAATGTAGGTCAAGAAGAATCACAAACAGTTGAATCTTGCCAATACCAAGTAGTTGGAGTGTCAATCTTATGACTCCAGGTTTATAATCAATGTTACTTTTTTCTGTGTGCTTAAATTGCAATCCTTTCTTTGTGACGCTTTTTGTGTGGTGTTGTTAGCTCAAAACGTTTGCAGCTGCAGTGAACTTTGTCTTCCACACAACATGTTCATTACTTTTCTACTAACAGCTGAATGCAGGCAGACACTCAGCTGTCAGTACAGTACTTTTGTCAGTTTTTACTAGCCTGACAACTAAGGCTGTGCCAGAACGCGGAACCTCCCACAAAACACCGAACTTGCTGTGTTCCGAAACCGGACGTAATAGGTGATGAGTGTTTCAAAAAACATTTAAAATGAAGTAACTGATTGGGGAATAAAATTTGGAGCCTTTCGTACAGTGAGTGTGAGCAAGCGCCCCATGCACCAAGCCATTACAGCTATAAGGATTACCTGAATCTGTAGTCGAAGATAACCCATCATTGAACTTCTATTGACTGTTGTATGGAGAATACAACTAAGTGTGTTTCGCCGTTGTATTAGCTGCGAAACTTTTTACTAGAGGCTAAAGTCGTTCTCAAGAGCAAGATCATTTAAATGGGGCGGAAAAAACTTTCAATTTCATTCACATAATCAAAATTGGTGCCAATTTATCCAGTAGAAGCTGATAAGTTCATTAGTGCTAAAAAGAATTAGCTCAAGTTTGATCAACATACTAAAAATGTATTTGAAAGAAAGCGCAATACTTTGAAAATCACATTGTTTGCGGTAGCCTTGTAGTTAGATTGCTCAAGCGTAGCTAGCTGCTAATGAAAACGTATATGGGCATATGAATAATATATACTGTTTGTGTGTATATGCGTTTATCATGACCCTCAATTAACCATTATAATTACGATTGTAATTCACACACTGTAATTCCATGAATGATTCAAACCCGCTTTGTTATTCTATTGTAACCTAGATGCATAGTCTAAGATCCATATCATCGTAGAGTACTGCTCTGATATGAATCAAGAGTATACTTATTGGTCAGTGGAATAGTTAATTGGAAATGCTTGGCAGATTTGTTGAACAGCATGACAGTGTGTCTGCTGCACTTGTTGCAAGAAAAAAATGAGAGCCTTGTGAAGATTGCACTTAGTCTTGATATGTCCACAAAGGTAGATCTCCTCAAAATACTGAAGCCATTTCAACTTATGACCAATCTGATCAGCTCCCAAAAACAGTGCACCATATCTCTAGTGCATCCATTCATTGCAAAACTTGCTGACTCATTGTGATCGGCTGACGTGGAGAGCGCTACTGTCAAGAGTATGCGTGGCACCATGTTAGCTAACCTAAACCGCAGGTACACATGTGAAGATTTGGACACTATTCTGAATGAGGATTATGCTTTAGATCCCCGATTTAAGTCTGCACCTCACCAATCAAAGGAAGAGAAGCGGTTTATTTTTACACTTTGTTTCCCATTGTGTAAATCTGCTTGGAGGAGTGTCACCCCTGCCCACATCAGCGATTGGGGTTGCTAGTGATGGTGAAAACAACTGAACCGCAGATGAGGGGGATGGCAACACTTTACCAGTGGATCCTAGACCTTCTGCCTTACAACAAACATTGGGATGTATGTTTGATGATAATACTCAGCCAAGCAATGCTTTTGAGGTTGTGAAATTGGTAGAGAGTGCGGTTCCTCTCGATAGTTTTCTACTTCAGATATCTTTAAATGATGACCCCTTCCATTTGAGGAAACACATAAGGGCACCATAATACCCGCACCTGGTTAAACTAACCCAGCGTATCCTTGTCATTCAACCGGGTTTTCAGCACGGCTGACAATATTGTTACTAGCAAACGTGTTAGTTTGACTCCTAAAACTGTTAACATGCTGGTTTTTATGAACAAGAATCATTCTCTACTCCAGCTGACTATTGGCTCCTACTTCCCAAGGCCATGTTTGTTGTGCACATCGTGAGAGTATAATGTGTGTATAGCTCTGTTCTGTTATTTTTTTCATAATATGTTTTTTATTTTAAGTTTTTTGGTGTATCATAATTGTGATACACATGCATGGTTAAATAATAAATGATGTTACTCTTACACACACACAAATACTTGGTTTCTATGGATAATAATGTCTATGGGTATCTGATTGCATATGTTGACTATTAACATAAGTTGTTCTGTCAGTGGCAGCCTGCCAAACTAACTACTGTGATTTGGTGGTGTCGTGTTATAGTTTGTATACTGGGTCTTGAGCAAGTTCCGTGGCTGTTCCGTTCCGTTTTTATTTCATCTTGTCCTGTCCCGTTTTGTGAAAACCCCGTTCCGGCACAGCCCTACTGACAACCACTATCTCCTTTTCACCAGTGAGGGCACCAGCTCTGTGTAGCCCCACTAGACTGTTATCAGTGAGTAACTCATCTCCACAACCAATTGTGAGATCTCAGCTGATGCTTATAACTTGGTGCTTTCAAGCCCATACATTTATTACCTAATACAGTGCCAACATAGGAGCAACTATGAACAACGGCAATCAAATTGCAATGGCAAATGAGGCAATTAACACAAGAAGGTTTGACCTTTTAGGGGCCGAGTGACAGGCAGCTTACAGGAAATCATGGCCTATTTAGTAAATAGACCAATGGTAAAACGCATGAAATATAGGTGAGCGAACACAATAATAGATTATAAATATCTTCAAATATCACCACCTGGTATATGTTTCTAAAATAACACAAACAGAGGTAAAGGGTCAAGTTTCTCTGTTACTATCCAGTACCAAGTGCTTCTAGAGGTTTCTATATCTTTGGATAAGCGCTCGATCCTTGTATGACCTTCAACGCCGGGTTACTTGCAACTGCAGCTACTTAGGATATGGATAAAGGCTCCTGAGTTCCTTTGCTTGGTTTTGAATCCTCTGGCAATGACAGCTGCTTTGATGTACCGCTTGACACCTTTCTAAGTCCGGCACGGTGCCGGCATTGATCTGGTATTGACCATATAGCGATGGTCTTGCGCCAACACTTTGTCAGTACTATTGCATTCTTAATATACTGGCAATAACTCAAGCAGTGTCTGCTGCAAGACTGCCATCAGAGGCACCTCTTGACAAATGGTCTTAACAAACCTCCAGAAAAACTGACCTCCTGGCATTTTGCAAGTTGACCGGAGGGAGAGAGAGAGGAAGGGATGGAGTGGAAGAATAGAGCAGGGAAAGGCTGCAACATGACTGGGTGGAGCAAGGTGAAAGACGAGAAGTAAAACGACATGGGCACAGGGTTAGGTCGAGAGCAGTTTGGGGCTTGAATGGCAATGCGGGTGGAGGGTATGCTTGGGCAAGAGTGGAGCTGGCTGGTATTATTATATTTGAAACTAATGGGTATTACAGCAAATTTAATTCTTAAAGATATTGTCCTTCCATGACCAAACTTGCAAAATACACAACTAAAAACTGTTAAGAATCGTGAAATTGGTGCTATTGTATGCAATTATAGCTGGTTTGAACTTTTTAATTTCATCTTATCAATATGACCAAAGTACTCTGACATCCACAATGTTTTGATGATGTGAATGGCTCCAGTCTGATATATTACAAAAGTTAGTCTCAGTATTTATTTTGAGTTCAATTTCATTCCTGGTGTACAAACAGCTTTCCCAATGGGCATTGCTATCACTTTTGTTTCACTTAATATCTGCAAGTGTTTGATTTCAAAACATAGCTCGACCAACTCTTATCATGGCAAAAATTCTTTATTTTTTTCATTCTTCTTCACAGTAAGAACCTACTAATTCCACACATATATCATCTTATAACAGCAAACTGTCACAGAAATGGTAAGTACTTCAAATTTCTCAACAAAAAGTCCAAATTAACATTAATATGCCTGGTAAAGTATTATGCAAAATCAAAAGCACAAAACCTATGATTTATAAGTTTAATCAAAAAGTTATCAGAAATAAACTAGTGAACTTGTGAACCACTAAAATTATTTTTATTTTCTCTCGGTTTTTTTAACCACTGTTCGATTAGGGACTTGCTTGATAAATTTTGTTTTGCTAAAAATCAAATAAAACTAATCCAATTGGGAAGACTGTAATTTTTAAATTTTATGCTAGGCAGGGATTGGGATGGCTGGCTTGGCCTGTGACCTAAAGGTAGTAGCATGAAGACATTCATAAAACTTTTCTGCAAAGAAACTAACAACAGATACGTTGAGACTGGCAAATCCCAGGATACATAGAACTCAAGAAATGAGCAAGGAGCCAGTTTGCTGGGCTGTTGGCTTGTGACTCCCTTTCTTCCCTATGTATATATTGTTGAGGTTTACAGAATGCTCTGAAAAGAGATTAGAAGTAACGGCTAGTTCTTTAAATGCTGGCTACAAGTTTCTGAGGCCAAGCCGGCAAGATCTAGATGAGACTAAAACACTCAAAGTTACTTTACACCTAATTGGACCATGAAGTTCACTACAATTGAATGGTTGAGTTTCATGAACATGCGAAGAGATGCTCTTGGTGGAAGTTGAAATATAATATATTTTCATAAATGAATAATGGAGATGATCCTGACATAAAGTGATTTTTGTCATTAGAAAATCTTTGTCCAGTAATTAAGTTGGAATCACTTACCACAAGAAAAGTTTTTAACAATGTTTGAGGGGCTAGAAGTGCATTGTCCAGCAACTCTCTCAAAGTTTAACTGGGTGGTTC
The DNA here is from genome assembly GCA_945261195.1 of Cryptosula pallasiana. Classification (NCBI taxonomy): domain Eukaryota; kingdom Metazoa; phylum Bryozoa; class Gymnolaemata; order Cheilostomatida; family Cryptosulidae; genus Cryptosula; species Cryptosula pallasiana. The sequence continues at coordinate 56,818 of CALYOO010000192.1, forward strand.
TGATCTCAAATTGAAACACTTCCTCAGTGTTGTTACTGATAACTGACATGCTGGTTACTTGCGATGGAGCTGCAAAAGTTGATACAGTGAAAACTTTTTAAAATATATTTGTACATTAAAGAAAAACTTTTTTCAATGCAAAATGAATTTGCAACTCATTTTACAGTAAAAAATCATCAAATTTGGCAAATGTTAGTTATAACACTCAATTTTTCCCTTTTCACTCTGTGGATGATGCTATTAGCAACAAAAAGTATATCATAAATATTTGTGATTGCATTGGGCTGCTGTAATTTAAATACCTGATGAACTTGCAACACGAACAGTTTAGTTTCTTATCAGTAAATTTCAGTATCAATGCATATATCAAACAGAAGGGTTGACAAGATGAACTAATCTCTCAAGTTCACGATATTGGTCAATTCTAATTTATGAAGACAACCCTTTTAGTTGATCTCAAATACAAGAAATACATATATTTATAAGCAAAGGTTACAGCTGTTGCCAATAGTGCTCGATAATAGCATCAGGGCTAGAAAACAAGCGACACGCCACTGCTAGACACCATTGCCTAAAACTAACAGTAATACAGTGTTTTAACCACCTTTTTTTAAGCCCATTCATTTCGTATATAATAATGATAAATAATTAATCATTAATATTTGGTGCCCGAGAGATGATAAAAACCAGTCAAGACTGAAGCGAGTAAAACAGTGCTCAACAAGAAAAAATCTACAAGTTAGATACTAAGAGGTAAAATAGTAAGAGGTGGCAAAACTATTGGATGACTACAAATTGTTTCATGTGCTTAGGAAAAAAATGTAAAAATGAAAGATGAAATAGGAAACAGGAAGCTCAGACCAAAACCATTAAGTGCACAAAGATTGTTATTTATTACTAGATGTGGTGGTAAAAGTGCAAGAGCGTCAAAAGTGACTAAGGGTAAAGACCTACGCCTGGCTGAGGGTAACTTTATTTGAGTGTCGGCAGACGGTGACAATTCCATTCCTGCTGTTGAGGGAAAAAAACTCTGGCTGGAAGATGATATCAGGAATCTCAACAATTCCGATTTTATCCAAATTGCGCGGATTTTGGGGGTGTCAAATTTCACTAGGATGAATTTGTCATATTGTTCTTTGTTACATGGATTTAGACCTTTTTCAGTTGGAGTTATGTGCTACTGTAAAGTTCTCTAGAAGTAAACACATTTCTAACCTCCTAGACAAGAGACTTATTAACCTGTGTATTGATATTTTTTGTTATGAAACAATTGATAGGACTAGCTATCACTGGCCATTCTCTGGAACACAAACCACAATGCTATTTGATCAAAACAACTGGTGAGTAGCAACGTAAATTTGGGCAACGACACTATTATCTTCTTGCAGAGACGTTGAAAATATTTTGCCCAATTACCTTTTATTAATTAGTATGGTATTGTAAAGGTTTTATGTGAGCTTGTTTGCTCAAGACTTTCACAGAACCACTGTCTACTACAGCCTTCCTATACTACTGAGTGCTAGGGCAAATGGTAGCGAGCCGGCTAGCCTCAGGCACCAAACTCCGTATTGCAGCTTCTACTAACATTTAGTATAACACAGCTCACAATAGGCACTTAATTAATTAATTACTTGATACTTCTCAATACGGGAAAATTTCTCTAACAATACGGGGATCTGTTACGTAACACAGGCAGATCCGGTGTCACTATCAATTCTGCTGTCTAAGCACGTGCACAGATTTCAGCAATTGATAGGCTTTCACTAACGTTAACTTCAGCAATCCATTTCACCAACCAATCGAGTTAGGCAGACTTGGACAACATCTTAGAGTGTAGTTACCTCTGAGATTATTGCGAACCAACAAGCTTTATACTGCTTCACAAGTTGTACAACAAAGGAGAGAGTTGCAGTTGTTAAGAATAAATATATTCACGAACAAGTTACAAAAACTTACAAACAGTGAGAGATGTTTCGAAGCATGTATAACAATCCTGGCACGTTGAACAACGACTTAAACCTTTCAGTTATTGATTGCGAGGAACACCAACGTTACATTCCTCAACACAGTTCTACTCTTAGCAATTAGATACATCTATCCTCTTCAGGTAAGGCAGGACAACTCCTGACGCATTTGTCCTCACACACTTGCTCACGCAATTCCACCACAGTATTATAATTATTGTAATATGATAATGTAACGGATTTATGTGCACGACCTTCACCGGACCACTGTCTGCTCAAGCCTTCCTATTCTATTGAGAGCTATGGCAAATGGTAGCTTGCCGACTAGCCTCAGGCACTAACAAATCCGTATTGTGGCGTCTACTAACCGTAATATAACCCAGCTCACAACCGGCACTTAAGCAATTAATTAGTCGATCCCTCTCAATTCAGGGTATTTCCTCTAACAATACAGGGATCTGTTACAAGATGTAGTTAGATCCGGTGTCCAACCAATTCTGCTGACTAAGCACGTGCATAAATTCAGCAATTGACAACTTTTACTGGCGTTAACTCACAACTTTGCCTTTCAAGCGAATGACGCAGAACTTGTAGCTATTACAAAGACTGTAGTTATTTTCTAAGTGAATTAATTCTTTACAAGTGTTTTCTGCTTCGTGAGTGTTCAGCATAAGGAGAGTTGCAGTTGATAATAATAAATATATTCTCGAGCAAGATACAAAACTTACAACCAGTGAGAGATGTTTCGAAGCGTTATTGACAATCCTGGCACGTCAGACAACGACTTACAATATCTTCCAGTTACTGATTGCGAGGAACACAACATTTCACCATGTTGCACAGTTCTACTCTTAATACAATGACTCCAGAGCTCTGAAGCTCTGGGCGATTTACACCAATATTTATATAAAAGGCATGCAGTTGGAAATACACAAATGCAATTGGTTAACAATAATAAAATATGATTGGCTAATTCAAAATATAATTAACTGACAGAGATAGCGCACAAAAATTGCTTCCAAAAGCATCAGGTCATAGACATATAAAAATGCAGGGGATAACGTTCGCCTTACAGTAATGGGTAACAAAGATAATAATTAATTAGGTCACCAGTACAACTCTTAGTAGAAGTTCTGTACTACGCTTGGCTAGGTTGGCTCCAACATCTGTAGGTATGAAGGCTGTTTTTGGTTGCTAGGCATCCAGATACATCTCATCTCGGCAGGTAAGGAAGGGCAACTCCCGGCGCATCGGCACTCACACCTCACGTAATCCCATCACAATAATATGAAGTAATTATCAATAGTCACTTGGTAGCAGAAATAAATGAAAACTTTGTATGCTGGTAATAATAGTAGTAATATTGGAACAGACTTCTATCATGGAGTCTAAGGAGAAGGTTCTCCTGGTTCTCAATGGTTGAGTATGGAGGATTTGCCATGAGAACCTCTGAGGTACCTTTTTGTGTGCGCCAGTTGTTTGGAATGTATGTTAATTTAATAGTGTTTAATGTTTGATTAATACATTGTATGGTGTGTTGGATGTTCTGGAGGTTATCCTGGAGGTTCTCCTGGTCCATTGGGTGCCTTTTTGTGTGCACCAGGTGTTTTGGTGTGATGATGATGTTAGATTGAAGAGTTTGAGTATGCTATAGAAATGAAGCGTTGAATTATTGTATAACTTTATTATATAAGCATGAAAGTCCTTATCATAAGTTCTATTGGTAAAAAAAGACCTGGTGTATCCCCTACAATGTTTTTGTTCTTTTTTACAATTCTGACAAAGGTGTAAGTGTTAGTGTTTTTAATTTTTGTTAGTATAATACGTATATAACAATATTGAGTAGAAAACATTATAGGTAAGTTATGGAATGTTTCTATAAGCAAGAAAGTATGTACAGAAGATAGCTTTTTATCTAGGCTTTTTTATCTATTTACATGTGTTTATAAATGTGAAGTTTGATTTTATACCAAGATTATTTTACTTCAATTGTACATAGACGATGAAGAAGATAACTCGGGTGACTTGATGAATACCGATGATTCAACAAACACATCCAAGGATTCATAAAAGAAGTTTTACAAAAAATCCTGCTTCATTCATCTCTGAACTACCGAAGAAACATCAGCGGAGAAACTCAAGGGTTCAAGTCGATCGCTTTGGCTGATTTTGTACGTAACTTCATAAGGAACCACTTTGAACACATTCCCTTGGAGCGTATGAACCCTCTTTTTGTTCAACATATTACCGAAGGAGTATTTTATTTCGTGTTAGGACTCAATCTAGCTCGTGAATCGATACAAAGTAGATCTTTGGGTTGTAATTGTATTTCAAGAGCGAATCCTCTCGAATGCTTAAACTGTTCTAGAAATTTCAAAAGTTTGCTGCCCACAAGACAAGCTGATAAATTTTGAGGATCTCAAAAGAGCGATTGAACTGATTGATGTGAAGCAATGTTTGGAATATGCTACGCAAGGTGATTTGGAAGATATTTCAATTTTAAAAGGACTGTATTCATTTTGCTGGACGGCTTCACATATTCTTTTGTCTCAGACACATTTGGAGCCATACTTACATTTCGGTAAACACTTTGATAGGATTGTCTCGCATCTCTAAAAGCAGCTGAGAGGGCTGAATAAGCCACTAGTTGCTTACGTATAAATTACAAGAACATCAACAAATAAAAGTGTTCAGCTTCCGACATTGAAAGCAAAAGCATTTTGGAAACGGGCTGCACATTTATCTTTCTATTGACGCTAACATTTCTCAATGTTAGTGGAGTATTTTATACTAACAAAATTGATGAATGTATGGCTGGAGCTATGGAAAAAATGTCTTATTTTTTTTTTTTGAAAGGAGTATACGATATACAGATGGAAATGGAAAAAGCTGTGTGAGACTCTATCCCTTTGACTATTTATATTGTGGTTTTTTTCATTCCTCGAAACGCTTTTTGGATTTGCAAGAACCAAACTTCTACAGATAAGCCATAATATATACTCCAACAAAGTACGCTATGAATGAGGAAAAATGTGTGATAGGGGTTGAAAATAATACGAAAGGACTTACTCAGAATACAAAATGTTTTGGAATGGAGAATTATGCGCATTTGAATACAACACCTTACGTTTGATCCGCCCACTAACAGAAGAATTTGAGACATTCGAATTTGTATGCACACGATGCAATCGTTTGATCAACAAGGAACCAAAACCAGCTACTATCGTTACTAACGTTGATGGAATCAAAGTTGTGAATTTGTCGTTTTCGATTATTGAAAGTCTGTTCGAAACCAGATTATCATCAGTATCACATGTCAAGGGGATAGCAAAGACAGGTGTGATCCCAAGAGTATTTATACTGAGCTTTAGTTGACACATATTAACCAAAGACCACTGAAATTCAAGACAGTTAACTGTAGATGATGAAGGCATAAACTAGGTTAAAAAGTCTCTCTGAATAAAATAAATTTGTCTGAATAAATTGGGATACCGAATCTTTCTTGTATTATTCCCCACCCTGAACAGTTATTGTCTGGTGACAGAGACACATTCATTCAATTTATCTCATTGGGTTTCCGGATGTCATCATGGAATTCTTAATATGGAAGAAGTTCATTCAGCTAGTCACATTTTAAGACATACTTCAAAATATTGATTGTATAGACTCACATGTATCATGAATTATCCCAGGTAACAGAGAACCTGTGACAAGCGTGATAGGTGGTCTCAACACTACTTCGTTTGCAAAACCGATGAAGCTTTAAATTATATTTGTTTATACCTCCAAGGATCATTAACTACTACTCGAATGACAGCTACTCAGACAACGACGACAACAACTCCAACGACGACACCCACATTTCCAACGACGACGATAACTCCAGCAACTACGACGACAACTGCTCCAACAACGACAATAGCTCCAAGCGTGACAAAACCTCCATTAAACCGACAATCTCCATTAAGCCGACGATCATTTGTTGATTCAACTTTGAATTCACGGATGACAACATTAACTACATCCCCATAAATTCCGTCTGTTATACAACCTCTGGCCTATGTTGATTTACTTTTGGAACGATCAAGTCCTACAGCCTCTACTATAGACTACTATGAGGAAACCGAAACTACTATGGAAACAATTACTGATTGCACATGTGATAGACACATCATATGCGAAAACAATTCAATAGCAATTACAACTTCATCACCTCCGGTTTATAGAGTTTTTAGTTATAACAATTTGGAGGATTTTCAGGACTTTCTCTGTCTGTATCGGAAGTTACTGAACTCAAAATTGAAAAAAAAATATTCTCATCGACATTGAACCTGAATGTGATGATGTTTCTTGTACTGTCATTAAAAATTTTACAAATTAAAAAGTTTTTATAGACTTTAGCACTATATTTTCAACCTATTACACTTTATTATATACCTTATTACATTTACCATTTCTTAACCAAATATTGTAATACTTATTGTATAATAAAAGTATACAATCATACAACGCTTCATTTTTATACAATGTAAAAGCCGTAGTATTAACACCCATTCAAACAACTGGTGCACACAAAAAAGCCACCTCATCGGCTTCACCGGGAACAGGGGCATCTTTTACAAACATATTGACAACCAGGAAAACCTTATAATCCAAAATCACTAGGAAAAAATGTGCAAAAGGGGAGGAAAAGGTATGGAAAAAGTTACAAATACAATAAATAATGATGTTGGGTGAACATCTCGAATCACACCCCTGATTACACCCCCGATCAAAACCCCGCTGGCTTGCTGCTCATATCTTACTAAAAAATAATAGAGAGGAGCATGTGTCAAGAGTGAGAAAGGGAAAAACAGTGATGAAGGGGTCATATGTCACCAGGGAACAAGATTGAAGCACATCTTGGAGATGAACCTCACAAAAATGCTCCAAAAATCAGGGAGATCTGCTCACACATTACTACTCATAACGAAATAATGTAAAATGACCAGACTGTCCAATAATATGATATGCACATGGCACACTTAACTTCAGAGGGTAGTTCATCTTATCAAAGTTGTAGCAATTTGGTAGTCCTTATTTTGTAATGACACTTGCCTGGGCCATGATCATATGAGTGTGGTCACTACTAGGCGTTGGGATACTTAGGCTGGCTGTACTGCCGGTCACTTGTTTGGCTTTCCAGCCCAGGTTGTGATTTTCTAGATTAGTAACTACTTTTACTAGCTTGTGTGAATAGGCTAGCTACAGCTGTATCCTCATATTTGACTGCACTTTCTTGCTAGGTGTCATGGGCCACTCTAACTTGGTCTATGATATGCAAGCAATGTGTAGAGTTGTTTGCTCTTGGCTGGATAGCGAGGACACAGTTTCATCCGGTCAAAGATAACGTTTTCCTCCAGTGAGTGGTATCAGCCAGTACTGGGGTGGGGGTTCAAATGGTCCAGGCGGAGGCAGTGACCTTAAGGGTGGGATCTGGGCCCATTTATTTCCAAAGTCTACCACAATTTAACCTTTGGCTAGATTTCATTATCAGGATGAGAATGCTACTGAGTGTATAAACAGTAAAACTAGTGAAAGTTAGCGAAATGTTCCTTGATAGCATTAAAAGGCAACACTGATTAGAAGATCTCTCACTCACAAAATTCTGCGCTCAGGCAACCACCAAATTCCCAAGCATGAAACCAATTTTGTGCTGGATTTCGTTTCGAAGTGAACATCATATTAACTAATGCTTCTCATTGGATAATTTTTAGGAACGATGAAACGTTGACCAATAAAATGTGAGATCAAGAATCCAACTCAGTTTCAGACATAATCAAAGACTTTTGCCACTCCTGAATCATCGCCCCATTTCAGATATTATGTGTTATGTATGCTGAAAGCAATGAAATCCTAACAAATCTGGTTGAACTCATAGGAATTTCAGAAATATTGAACGCATGATGTAATCATTCCCTCCCATAGCACTGCTGAAAGCATAATGTGCCAGTTTTTCATGTCTCAGGGTACGGTGGATTTCCTGGATTTCAATACGCTGGCATCAACAACAATAATTAAAAGAAGTAGTTGAATTGGCTGAGAATGAATCTATTAAAGATATGTGTATGAAAGCTAATCACTCACCAATATTTTGCTCACACTTGGTGGTGTAATGGACTGGAGTGTTATTGAATGTGCTGTTTTCAGTTCTTCCCTGGTCCCAAAGCACAACAACACGTATCGATGGCTGTAAATACACACAACTACCGAAAAATCCAATTGGACACAGTAAAAGCAGCAGTGTTTTTGATGGATATGTATTATTCATTTTTTGATGAAATAAATGAAAAGTCTAACCTAACTATTCATAGCTGCCAATTAAATTCCCTCAACAACTAGTCAGTTGTGCATTCAGTGACTCAGTTTGATTATTTTTGTTACTCATTGCATTGGCTAATTATCTTTTACAAAAAAAAATTCCTTTTTAGTTGGTCTATTCAAGCCATGCACAAGTTTGCTTTATTTGATTCAGTTATACAATACTAGATTTACTTTGATATTGACGAGTATCTCTGAGGAATATCAGGTGGCTGTTACTGCATCCAAAAAAGTTTTTATGGCGATAATATTGAATTTTAGTAGTACGATATGAGCAGATCTCTGTCATGGCATCTAAGGATAAGGTTCTCCTGGTTCCAGGTGTACATTTAAGTAGGCACCAGTTACCATGAGAACCTGTGAGGTACCTTTTTGTGTGCACCAGGTGTTATAATTTTGAAAGTTTGCCAAGTATTTATTGCGTAGGGTTTGTTTATATTTTGATTTTTATGTTGATTCAGATGCAGGAGTTTGATCATATTCATGGTTACTGTTTGTTGTGCAGTGTTCTTATTATTGTATGATGATTTAGATTGGGGGTTGGAGTATTGTATAAAGACAAAGCTTTGTATTATTTTACAACTTTATTATATAGGAAACATTACGGATAAGCATCAAACATCTATCTCATACGAGCGATATTGATAGAATAAAATACACGTAGCAGATTTTGTTGATGTTGTTGTAGTGAGTGAAATCAATTTTTTTGAATCTCTTTTGTGGTATAATTATCTAGAAGTTTTAGTGTTGGTTGATTTTCACATTGAAAAGTAGGTAAGTCGAGGCTGGTTCTGGACCACTTGCTGCTTTCATCTCCATATTTTGTCAATTGACACCATTTACCCCATGTTTTGATTTTAAAAAAAACATCATTTTTTCATTAAACTACTCCCCATTTTTTTGCCTGAAAACACATTGTTTTGGTATAGGGCATTTTTTCATCCACTATATTTTTGCTAGACTGTTTTATACTATAGTTTTAGCCTCATCCAATGGGATTTGGTTTACTTGAGATACAAATATCTGGATTGAAAATTTTCCGGAAATTAACAAAATCTGATTACATTTATGAAAACCGTTTTCACAAATATATTTTTCTTTCGACGATAAATATTCCCTTATGACAACGTTTATGATGTTAATGTGGAGCGGGTGTGTGTGAGAGCAGCGACAACAAAATCTACTAAATGTATCTACTTCTGACCAAACCGGACGTATATGAAAGGAAACTCGAAAGACATTGAATCATCAAAGAACCGAAAGCCTACAAGATAAAAAGACCAACTATAACACAATCTACAATCAGTATTTGTCTAATCTGTTTTTTATCTTTAGGAGGTAAATGCTTCTGTAAGTTCTGTTGTATCACCATATACACTGTTAGTTTGGTGATATTATTATGAGATGTTATAGTTTGTCAAAGCATGAGCCGTTTATTCATAAAAACAAGTCAACTGCGTCCAGCCTGGCATCACACAAAAAGTGCAAAACTTTGGTTGTAAAAACAAATAAGAAAAGGCGACTTATATTTATATATATATAAAAGAGGAGAACTACAGTACTTGTAAATAATACAACAGATTCTTTTGAGGTAATGGTAGAGATAAATGTTCGATGCTTATCTATAATGTTTCTTTAACAATAAAGTTATGCAGTAATACAACGCTTCATTTTCACAGAATACTCAAACCCCAAATCTAAATCATCATACAATAATAAAAAACACTGCACAACAAACAGTACCCATGAAAATAATCAAGCCCATGCATCTAAATCAACATAAGAATCATAAAAAAAACCCTGCGCATTCAAAATTATAACACCTGGTGCACACAAAAAGGTACCTCACAGGTTCTCAAGGTAACTATGGCCAACTAAAAGTACACTTTGAACCTGTAGAACCCTATCCTTAGACTCCATGACAGAGATCTGCTCCTATCTTACTACTATTTTTTGCAGCACAAGAAACAAAACTGACATTTTGCCTGGTAACAACTGTGATATATTGGAATGAGATCCTTTGTACTGTCAGGAGTAATTTTCTGCTATACCGGCATTAAACAGTCAGAAAAAAACGGTTCAACTAAACTTTAGATGGCAACAAACTCATGCCAATAAAGTTAACATGATGAAATGATATCAAGAATCTTTTTTTCTCTAAATTTATAGCTAAAAAATTATTTATCAGGCCAACAACTGGAAATATATTTGTTACAAGGTTTCATGCGGTGTAAAAGATGATGAAAAAGTTGGTAAATATGAGCAAATGAGTGATGTAATTATAGCGATGTAACTATAGCGGTGTGATTATAGCGATGAAATTATAGCGCTGCAATTATAGCAAGAAAAATATTATTAGTGACTCTGTGAAATTACTGGTTGTTTCAAGTTTGGTTGAATCCAGTTAATATACACCAGACTTTAAACTTCGTTAAAAAGCTTGAACTAGTTAGACTCGGCGGCTTACCGGTAAGCAAACTCGAGCAACAAAAGTCACTTGAAAATATCGAAAACTTTCTGCTCAAGGCTATGAGGCACGACATGTGTGATGCTGAAAGAGGTGAAAGCAAATGCTGTATGTTGCACGAGTACAAAATTTTGTCTTTGTAGCGCATGAAAAAATCAGTTACATCGATGTGTCTTTTTTACAATAAACGCAGTAAGATATTTATTGATCAACTGATTGTTTGGTTAAATGATCAGATCACATAAATTGGTTGCATATAAAAATTAATGCAACCTGTAGTTAGATTAAACTTAAATTTAGGTTACTCATCAAAGCTAATTCAAATATGCAAATTTATGAGGTTGTGGAATTGTCTTCAACCAAGATAAGTAAATAAATACTCAAAAATTTTTTCACCACACCGTTTATGATGAACGAAGAATGTCACTTTTGTGTTCATGTCTTTAATACATTAAAAACAGTTTAATGCGCGTGATGATAAACTTCATGATTTAAAATTCCTTGCATGCATACTTTTGCTAGGGATTGTATCACCCAAAAATATTTTAATGCGTTTTGATGGGAAACATTTAGCTCAAATTTCCTCACACAGATCATTCTGAAAGTTTTTTGAGTTTTATTTTCTCTAGCAAGTAGCCTTTTTTAATAGAGTTATGGACTTTTTTGCTTTTATATAATACATCTTGGATACTAAAAGTAACTAAAAGTGCAAGCTTGAAAAAATCCTTTACACACAGTTTTGTCATAATATTGAAATCTCACCTCAAAACATGAAGGAGAGCCATCAGCTGTGATTCTTGAAGGCATTGGATAATCTTCTACAGGATTGTGGCAACTGTTGTGAAAATACTTGACTCGCAATTCAGCTTGATGTCTTACTATTGCGGATATTTCACAATAAACTTTTGTAGACTCGCATCTTTTATGATATGCTTGTAGGGTGGGGTAAGTCAAGTTTATTCGATCTCCCGTGTCGATCATTTGACTCTGCGTTAGTTTCAAACTGCAATATACATGCTTAGTTTGCCACACCGACTTCTGCAAATTGTTTTTAGAATAATTGTGGGAGGGCTGCCAATTACTCCATTGCGCATACCAGGGCACATTGTGTGCATACCAGGGCACTTTGTGTGCATACCAGGGCACTTTGTGTGCATACCAGGGCACATTGTGTGCATACCAGGGCACTTTGTGTGCATACCAGGGCACTTTGTGTGCATACCAGGGCACTTTGTGTGCATACCAGGGCACTTTGTGTGCATACCAGGGCACTTTGTGTGCATACCAGGGCACTTTGTGTGCATACCAGGGCACTTTGTGTGCATACCAGGGCACTTTGTGTGCATACCAGGGCACTTTGTGTGCATACCAGGGCACTTTGTGTGCATACCAGGGCACTTTGTGTGCTAAGCGCTCTGACAAATTTTTGAAAACTTGCTGCTTAAATGTGAGGAGGATTATCCAAAACTGTCATAAAAAGTTTTTTACAGCCAGAGAGTCTTCCCCTAAAAGTATAATGAGTTACTGAACAATAAATTTTTGGCAACACTTGTTCATCTCTTGAAAATAGTATTCACAATTTGTCCGCTATAAGATAGAGTCAAAAGCTACAACACAATTTAGACAATGGAATAGTTTTGCAGATTCCATCTTCTATTTTAATAAAGGTTATCTGTTAAATACGAATGTGATAAGAAGGTATCAGGCAGAAAGGAAAATTAATAGGTAACGACTCCAAGGGTTATTTTTTTTGTTTGATTATAATATTAATCTACATATATATAAATATGTCAATATGTCAATATTTCAATATGTCTGTGTATCTGCCTGTACTTCTGTCTACTATCTCTGTATCTCATACTTGGCAATCATGTTATACTTCATACATGATTGCACCAGAGGCCCCTCTATTATGTATATAAACACCACAATAATTGGAGAAATTCTCGCAATTTCTTTTCTCAGTTTTCCACTGCGATGAGGGTTCAATGTATCAAAAGGTTTTGAGCTTTAGCATATAGCCTTCGGTTGAGGGGTGGCTACACACGCATACGTTTTGTAGGTATGTGGTAAAAACGCGTTTTCTTTTTCTTTGCAAGCGACGTTTTTTTACAAAAAGACGCTCAATTTCGTAGACCAACATGTTGGTCTATGAAAGCGTTTTTTGCCTGACGCTTTGGTGATTGGACAATTATTATTAAATAACTACTTTCGATTGGATAAAATATAGGGATGAAATTTGACGACTCCAGTGAACGTTTTTATAATTTAACCTTGACCTGGTCATTACTGATTGGCCAACAGTACTTTTATCAAAGAGGTTACTGTTTATTTATAATCAACTAATTATTATTTATAAACTTTAATTACTTATCACAGATAATAAATTATTTATCTAGTATTATAAAGAAATATCATAATTAATTAATTATTATAATTTATATTTATTATAGTTATTACATTGATCATTTTCAATAATTATGTCCTCTTTGCCTCACTGGACACTCCGTAGCGTTGTGGTGATCAATCATCTGTGTGTGTAGCCACCAGAGCGACGCTACGAAACGACTTTTTCGTCATATTACTACAAAACGTAGGTGTGTGTAGCCACGGCTTTACGCACTATAGGTTAAAACAGTGTTTCCTCGTGTATCCTTTATGTGGTAGTGGCAACAAAAAACTTTTTGTATCCTAATGCAGTAGAAGATTGTGGAAATGTTTCAATGGCATATAAAGAGTCTTTATTGACGCCAATTAGGTGCTGCAGTTTTGTTAGAAAGACAACCGTTTTGCACCTTTATGTCACCATAAAGCAGCAAAAGAGTAAGAGCAATAAACTAAACTCTTGATTTGGACATAATAAAAAGCTTGTTTACCTAATCAATGGCTCAGTGTCTGCTTTCCTTTTCTTTCCCCGGCAGTTTTTTTCAAATATACTCCATTTGTCTTTTTCTTCTCAGATTTTGGCTCAGAAGCTTTTTGCTTTGTCAAATTAATTTTTTCTCTATTGTTCCCAGATTTTCTGAGTAAAACTTTGTGTTTTAACTGTATATATGCATTTTACTTGGTGTTAAACATTTTTGCTGCATGAATTTGGCTCCTAATTTCTCATTGTTTCAAGTTTTTTTTTGTTTTCACAATATGTTACTATATCATTGCTGTGAATTTAAGAAGATGTATCATTTATGTATTGACATGGAAGTCAACTTTAATGGAGTATTAGACATCATACCTATGAAACTTTTGTCAATAATACTAAAGTTCTACAGTTTATAAGAACAATAAATATAGTTTAATATTATTTATAAATACTTGCATAACACTGCCTTACCTACACTTAAACTTGGAGTTTGTCTGGCCCAGCTGCAGCATTGCAGTTCTATATTTTACTACAAAAACAAGAAAGCTCTATTAACGACAACTTCAAACTAACAAACATGTGAAGCTTACCATCAACAGGCATGTATAAGAAGTTTGTTGAGGTGATAAGGTTGTTTAAAAAACTAGCAAAAATGAGAACAAAAGGCTTTATGTTGCTCATAAGTACATTTTTTTTTGATAAGGGTATCTAGCTGATAGCGTTAGTGGAAATGACTTCTTTTAAAATATTTAATGCTAATTCTAACATTAGCACGTAAAATATAAATAAGAGTTTACTTGAAATTTTTTTCTTGGGAATTTGAAAAATACAGTAGAAGCCCAGTTCTTAAGAATCGGGAAACAAAATAACACACATCAGAACGACAAAATGTATAATAAAACCGGCTGAGCTTTACTTTACGTTTGAATTTGTTGATATTTTGGTAGATTTTGGTGAAAATTCATGGTAAACTGGGAGTTTGTTGCACCATATCCCCACGAAATGCACTAGTAATCCATCTACAGCCATCGGTAAGATGCTTTGCCGGTGGCAAAGCTAAACTGTTCCGGTAGCACAGTGTACAGGGCCGGTAGTGACCTGTACAGGAGTAGTAATATATGAGCAGATCTCCCTGATTATTGGAGCATTTTTAAGAGGTTCATCTCCAAGATGTGCTGCAATCTTGTTCCTTGGTGACATATGACCCCTCATTACTATTTTTCCCTTCCTCACTCTTGACAGATGCTCCTCTCTATTAATTTTTAGTAAGAGATGAGCAGTTCAAGCCAGCGGGGCTTTGATCGGGGGGTGTGATTGGGGATGTGATCCGAGATGTTCACCCAACTTCATTATTTATTGTATTTGTCAACTTTTCTATATCTTTTCCTCCCTTTTTGCACATTTTTTCCTCCTGATTTTGGATTACAAGGTTTTTCTGGTTGTCAATATGTAAAAGATGCCCCTGTTCCCGGTGAACCGGATGAGCTGGCTTTTTGTGTGCATCAGTTGTTTGAATGGGTGTTAATACGACGGTTTTTACATTGTATAAAAATGAAGCGTTGTATGATTGTATTGTTATAGGTATTTATCGATATTTATCAGAACGATGAATGATTTTGTATTATATCTACATATATACATATGTACATATTTATATATATATATATATATATATATATATATATATATATATATATATATATATATATATATATATATATATATATATATATATATATATACGTATTTGTGTTATCATTATACATTATATAGCTATGTACATGAAAGTAGTCAGTTATGACTGTAATTATATTTATATCTATAATATCATTATATAGATGTGGATATTTTTAAGATATACAGTAACTAATGTCAAAAGTTAAAGTCTATTATGTAGGCTTTTTTAAGCCGAAGTAGGTTCAGTAGATACTCCATCAGAACACACTCGTATTTTAGCGTAAAAATATGTGAGTCCTCGCTTTATTTATCCTTCACTATGAATCCACGATTTTTTCCTATAAATGACTTTTTGTATTCAATACATTCAGATAACTGTCTTTGTTCAATTGATTAATTCGTTTGTTTAAACCTTTGGAACTAAGCTTGTTTCCTTTTTCTCCCCAGCAGTAATTGGATTTAGAGTTGAGTGCAACAATTCCGTCTCCGGTAA
Source organism: Cryptosula pallasiana (assembly GCA_945261195.1). Lineage (NCBI taxonomy): Eukaryota > Metazoa > Bryozoa > Gymnolaemata > Cheilostomatida > Cryptosulidae > Cryptosula > Cryptosula pallasiana. The sequence goes on from CALYOO010000192.1 coordinate 72,639, forward strand.
ACTCCTCTTTGAACAATCCAGGTGTTCTTTTTCCATGCTTCAGCACTTTTTTGCAACAATCATGCATGATCCATTCTGAATTCATTGTTTTGATCCTTAAAAACTCATCTCTATGTTTGTCACAGTGTGGTTGCGGGAACCAATCACCGTATTCATTATAAAACTCTCTATTCATACTCGATTTTACCAGTGTTTCTAATATTCGGCTCAGTGCCATGTATACGTTATCTGTATCCATTTCAATGTAATGGAAACCGCTTCTATCAATATATCTAAAAATAAAAATAGTGTTTGGATCATTTGGAAGTTTGTGTACTGTTTAAGTTAACTACAGGCTTACTAGTAGGAAATTAGGTTTTACTTACTTATCCATAAATTCGTAGTAAAACTGTAGCATTCTCAGCTTAGCATACTACAGTACGGAGAAACCCAAGTGTACTGGTACATTCATAGTTAGCTGGTATGATGGATAGAATGATTAAGAGAGTAAACTTTAAGAATACAAAGTTTGTATTGAAAATAATTGTTTTTTAAAATTTACCGATTGTTTAGCGGCTACGATTTCGTAGAAATCATCCGCTATCTCTTCCGTGGAAATGAATTTGCTCCCTCTGATTTGAAATGAAGCTTTCCTGGAACCCTTGATGAACTTTATATTGGCATGTTTTTGTTTATCAATGATTGTTTTTCCATGAGCAGCATTCCCTACCAACTTGCTAGCAGTAGCAAGTAATTCTTGACTAGGATCCATATCTCCCATTCTCCTAGCATCAGAAACTGATGTTCCAAAAGCTTCAAAGGCTTTTCTAGGTATATATTCTATCAGCTGATAGACTCAGGTAATTTTCAATCCCTCTTTCAAGTACCACTTCAACCACGGGCTTATTAGTAATATCTTATTTCCAAACATACTTCCAATTAGTGACCGTTGAGGGGTCTTTAAAAAAACCTTCAGCTTTAGTTAAGACTTTCATCTCATCACTCAAGTGCTCTCTGGTCAACATTGTGTTTTTAAAAATTGGAGGCATTTCGGAGAACTTCTCTTTCATTTCCTCAGGAACTGCAATGTCACATTCAACAAATCCAAAGAATTCCTCTGATTGAACTCCTTCCAACACTTCTTCTTGATATAGCTTTTTTTCAAGTATTGAAAAATAAAAAAAAAATGTAAAATGTGTTGACAAATCTTTGTATATTTGTATGAGTTTTTTTACACGTTTCGTCCACTCACATTCCCAAATTGAGATCACGGTGTAGCCTAGTGCTCGGAGATATTCTTCATTTTCCATCGTAGTTCTAAACAGACTCGCCCTTGATTTTCTTCCACTGGGTTGAAACTCTTGCTCTCTAGTGTTGTTATAAGTGCAGTTGTGTCCGTGCCAAAAACAAACATGGAATTGAAAGATGAGTCGGTTTTCAACACAAAACCCATCAACTGGTAACCCTCGTTGTCCAAGAGCAACTTCTCTCCCATTGAGCTGATGTCTGATATTGATTTTTTTTCTAAAACACTTGGAACTGTAACCAGCTATGAGCTACCTAGCTAAATTTTACCGGTTCAGCAACAAAGGAATTTTCGATTTTTCTTCTTCGAGGATAACCAGTAGGCATTGATTGCATCATACACCATAAATAGAGCGCATTTGCATTAACTCCATATTTTCTATCACAAACCTTTGCTTTTTTTCCGAGCCAATGTTCTCTAATTTTAGTTATACCTTTTTCGGGATATCTATGCATCACCAGACTTGGTCCACCCACTATGTTTTTATTTATTAGAGGATAAAGTTCCGCATTGCAGTTGTCAATCAGACAAATTGGGAGAGTCTGTGGAGATGAGTTACCAAGCTCATGGAAGTCCAAGTATGGAGAGAGGTACGGAGGGGATGGTTGGGGAGCTTTGTTGAACATCCGTCGAATTGCTAATCCTGGTAAAGATATAGCATCTTTCAACATGTCAATCCCATGTTCTCTGTAGACTGATCTTTGTCTTTCCAACGCTTGAATGAATGGTTGTTGTACCTTTTTAGAAAATCTCTCATCGTATTCATGTTGTTATCTTTCCACGTTTGTCGACAAATCATGTACTGTTCTTCACTGATTTTTTTTTTTGCTTTAATAAACTGTAAAAAGCTTCTCTTGGAGGTAGATGTTTCTGATTAAGTTGTCTCAAGTCTTTCAACCATTCATAAGGAAAAAATCTTTTTCCAGCTTCGCATTTCTATGCTTTGAGATACGTTTCGTAGCTGCATCCGGGAGCGATGAATTTTTACAATCTAAAAACAAAAAAAGATCCTATTCCGATAACAGGCATCTTGCTTCCTTTTTTTACAACAAAATCAAAATCTTTGTCGGAGACATCTCTCATATTTTGAAGTAGTTTTCCTTTCCTCAGGTGGATATCATAGGTTTTTGAATTGAAACTTAGAATAGGAAAATTTTTCATATAGTTGAGCAATTCATCCAGAACTTTTTTGGCTCTTGTTCTCCGTCTGGATCGTTTTGTTCCAAGTCACTACGAAACTTTTCTTCAGCTTTTCCAGTCGTTGTAACTAATATTCTACCCGTTTTATGATGCGTGAAAATGTTTTCTCAATCGGTTATACGATTCTTCACTATTCTCTTCCAAGTATTGAATATTTTCCAACGCATTCATCATCATCTCTGTTATTGAAAAAGCATCGTGGCTGGTCAAAGTCCGGTACGTTTGAACAAGTTGAAATGCTCACGAGTTTATATTCATTAGTGTAAAAGGTAGTGTCGGTATTTCTATTTCTTTTGCAATTCGGTAACAAACACTCTATGTCAAATGTTGCAAAAAACGGATAGTATCTCAAAGAATCATCTGACTTGATATCTATCCCGAATTGAATCTTTAGTTTATCACTTATTGTAGCGCTAGGAGCGTATTGACCTCCAAAAAGCATAGTTGTCGCGTCTGAGATTGAACATCTGTGTCTTTACAGATTTCCCAATCTATCAAAACAAGTAGAACACGTTGGACATCTGTAGGCTCTGACATATCCTTCCAAGTTTGTGATGAGGCTGAAGTGATTGGTATAGAGATCCAGATATAGATTTTCTTTGTAACTGGAATTTGAATTCCAAATAATTGTTGAAGTCATGTCATCATTTAGAGAAAACACCACTATCTTCCGTTGAAATGCTTTTTCCAAAAGCAATAAATCAGCCTCTGTTACTCCTTCATTACAACTTTTTTAGATCCTAATATTGATGGTTTCTCATGAGTATCACCATAGATGCAACTTTGATATTGCTGTTGGTAATACTTCGTCTCCTTAGCTGTTGGACCTTTTAAAAATCCATTGTTTTTTTGTAGTTATTTGTACAATGCTAGACATCTGAAAAAACAAAGATTGTCAGTAATTTGTGTTCCTCTCGTGTTTTTGAATATAGTTCAAATGTATCTGTTGTTGATGATGTGAGAGAGTAATGCATTGATGGTGATCCGAGTCTCCCATTTCAAGTAGCTAGTAAAAATAAAGTGTAACGTTTGTGATCAGCATCAGCCTCCAAGCCGTATTTGGTCTTCGTCTCAAGCTATTAGTACGATGATCAGTCTCTGCAACATCAACAAAAAAAGTCATCAAGCTTTCCTTCATTTTCAACTCAATTTAGCTCTCGGATATACAGTAGCGTTGTTTGATGATAAGTGAAAGTATTGAAGTTCACCATCGTTTT
>CALYOO010000193.1:0-74480 GCA_945261195.1 Cryptosula pallasiana
AAACAACTAATGATTGCATGTGCGCAAAACATTACATCAGATTGAAAGCAATTCGGTAGCAATTACAACTCCGCCGCTTCCTGCATCTAGAGTTTTCCGTCATAACAATTCAGAAGATTTTTTAGGGATGACTCTGTCTGTATCGGAAAATACTGAGATAAAAAATTGAAAATGTCTTTTCATCATCATTCATCCCCGAGTGTAATGATATTTCTTGCAATATCACTAAATATTTTACAAATAAAAAAATTGTTATGCTCTTCATACTACACGGTTTATAGTATCGACACTTTTCAACCTATAAATGCTATAGTTCATTGCGTTCACTTCTTACACTATTATTGTATACTTTAGTGCACTCATTATTACCATTTCAATTTAATAAACATATTACAACAATACAATGCTTAATTTTCATACAATACACAGACACCCAATCTAAATTATCATACAAATCCATGCATTTGAATTGACGTACAAGTCACAATAAGTAGGTTGCGAAAGTTCAAAGTAATAACACCTGGTGCACACAACAGGCACCTAACAGGTTCTCATGGTAATTGAGGCCAAGTAAATGTACAACTGGAACGAGTAGAACCTTTTCTTTACACTCCATGACAGAGATCTGTTCTTATTTGACTACTAGCATTTAAATCATTTTTGAACAGCTATATCTTGACAATTGCTTGTTTTACAGGAACAAAATTTTGGATACACATTCAGTACATTTAGTGTCACTAACGGTGTGAAAACTGTTGTCATGCACAAACTCTTCAGGAACGCTTTACATGAAAGATAAACATACTAGTGGAGTTTTTACACCGTATTACTTGTAATTTATTGGGTAGTTGGGTCATCAAGCTCCCCTGAAAGTTTTTGCACGCACAATTATTTCATTTATTTATACTGATGATGTGAAATTAGCCATGCAAAAGAGTTTCAAGCAAGCTTTACATGTAAGGATAACAATTTTCTTATAGCCTATCATCTATGTATTTCATTTAAGTCATCAAATCACTCCTATAGAGCCTTCCAGTAAAAATATCACTCTGTATTCCTAGTCTAAAAAGCAGCATGTTGCGGTTACCATTCAAAGTCATGGCATGCCATTGTACATGTGTATTAGTTTTACATGCCTACTACAGACACCAAAATGACTTTAGCAGACAACATCACCTGCATAGGTCTCATTATCATGACTTTACAAGCTATACACTATGAGAAAGTTCATACGCTCATTCCAATTCTGAATCAGCCAGGTACAAGCTGTTTCAACAAACAAATAAAAGATGCATAAATAAATGAGTTTCCAGATATAATCACAGCTGGTTGAATTTTTTCTATAACGATGTTAGTTTATAAAAGCAGTAGCTAACAGCACCAGATAACAATACAAGATGATGGACAATGAGCCAGAAATTTTGAACCAGATTGGGAATGTTTCATTCAAATCTATGTTTACTCTCGGTTATCCACATTTTTATGCATATTTGAAAATACTGTGGGGAAAATTTGCTCATAAATCATGCTTACGTGGCACGGGGTAAGAGAGTTGCAGTTGATCAATTTTTAAAGCGAAGGATGACACAAAAGTTACAAGTTGCTTCCTCCTAACTATAAATACAGATGACAATTCATGACTAGTGTAACGCAAATGTATCAGAGGGTCAAAGGTCAGACAAGAGTCTGCCCAGCTTACTGTCGTTATCGTTATCGTCGTTATCGTTATCGTTGTCGTCGTCGTCGTTGTCGTCATCTTCTTCGTATTTGTCATCGTATTCGTCATTGTCTTCGTCTTCGTCTTCGTCTTCGTTTTAGTTTTCATTTACGTTTATGTTTTCGTTTTCGTTCTCGTTCTCGTTCTCGTTCTCGTTCTCGTTTTCGTTATCGTTAGCGTTATCGTTACCGTTTTCATTATTATTATTATTGTTGTTTTCCATCTGTCACTGTTATTATCCCAGTGTAAACTAGTTTTTACTGATAGTAATACTACTTTCTGAACCAATAGTGGTTGGTTTGTCAAGTTCTTTCATTTGCTATTAAAAAAATATCAGTACTATAATAACTTTCATTCTTGTATAATTTGCCTATTTATTCTTTGATTTATCATGAGATTCTGGTAACAAAATTTGTCAAGCTTTCTTTCATGTTTAGATACTTAAAACTTTCTCAATATCTACTTAGAATCCAAGGATGCCTAAAGTTGTCTGTAAATCAGCATCAATTTCAAATTTTGAGTGCTGTAAACGAAGCGAGAAGCAAAAAAATAAAATGTAAAAACGGAGAAAAATTGCAAGCGGTTTCGTCAAAGACGACAAAACCATAAGCCAGAATTAACAATAAATATTCTCAATTCTGCTTCACTATCTTTAACATAGTATATTTTCCTCAGTTGAGACAAGTTTTTACCAACAATCTAATTCACATGTGACCTGTCATGGAGGAGTTATAGATGTAACTGCATTTACCATAACACTGAACAGCTAATGAAACCACTTGAAAAAGTGTATGAATTATGAAAACCGCTGGTGTTGAAATGCAACAGGAAAAGAAAAAGACTTTTCCCTTCCAAAAATTTGTTACCACCAATCAATTTACAAAGCAGATGAGAGTAGTTATAAATCTGGTGATGGTAAGAGCAATATTTTTTCATGTGAGTGTATTGAGCATCTTACACCTTCATAGTCTAAAATTTATGTGGTTTTGTACACAGATGCAGGTTTAGGGGACATAGTTAGTGCTTTCGATGAAAAGAAACTTTGGGTATCACAAATTTTCAAATCGAACAGACAATATATGGACAGTCAGCCTGTTTTTTAGTCCTGAACTACTTTTCTGGTCACCTCAGTGAGATGTCTGTCGATTTTCATGGCTGCTAATTTTGTATTTATTTAAAAAATACCTGTGTTTTTCTCCGTTCTGTAAAAATTTTACAGCTGATCCGAAATGACCAAAATATTTTTAAATTTTTTTATGAATGGTGACCCACACACAAATTTTGGGAATATTTTGCGTCTACATAAAAAAATACATTTAAAAAAAAATTGGAAAAAGAAATAAAAAACTTTTTTGTTGAAATTCTCAAAGCTGAAAAGTCCTATTTTGAGTAAACAGACTCATATTCAACAGTTAATAGCCCAGGCAAAAGTTAAACTTATCTAAAGCATGAAAATATCACTGCCACTACTACATCTACGAGTCAACACCGTGGATACTATTGGCAAACCAGTGGCCGCCTAGCTAAACAGTAAAGAGCTGATTTACAGCTAGTCATCTTGTACCATACAATGCAGGATTATTTGTGGCAGAGAAAAGGTGCGAATACTAGCTACATTTGTATTTCACAGGGCATGCAAAACGTTAACAAAAGACGCATATCTGTGTTTTGCAGCAGTTGAATAATTTCTTTGTGGGCTAAAGCATTTGTAATGAACCAGTAAGACGACTTAGATAAGTGAAAGCAAACCTATTGGTTTCATTTCTGTTGATTACAACATTGTTTGGAAATTGATAGATTGTTCCCTGAAAACTCACTAAATTTGTTTCAATGGAAATTAGTGGAAATTATAAATCTCTTGGCTCTACAACCTGTTCCCTGCCCATCTACCACAAGCAGCTTCAATATGGCCCAGCAACTCTCTACTTTAAAGGTTTTTAACCACCCAAAAGAACCATAGCTTCAATAAATAGTGCTTTGTTATCCCCACAGGCATTCCAAAAAGATCTAAAATTTACAACCCCACCCTTTTCTCTTTAATGGCCCAAACTCTCGCACCCTAGTGTAAATATAAGTTCCCTAAATACTGGTCGAGTTGACTGCAAACTCTACTTCAGTTGCCCTCCGTGGGGGACACAACTCCTCAAAAGTGGATAACTAGTGGCACCGGAACTTGAATACCCAGTGAAGCCGTACCCATGACCCAACTGTAAGAAACCCTCTCTCAAGCCAACGTATAGGAGAGATAGATAGGGTCTTATTACAATCAGCTTGTTTATCAAAGACAAATTATATGCTATTAGATTCAGTAGCTAATTTGCCTTTCTATTGAACATATGTTACTTGTAATTTTGGATCGTAATACTACAACACTATTATATACACTTGCTGATTGTTACTTGGTTGGATATATCTGACAGTTGATTGTTAGATTGAGCGGGAGTTGAGTTGAGGTCTAGGTTTAGTCAAGTCAAGGTTGATTTAAGGTCGTGTCAAGGTTGAGTGTGTTAAAACCTGTCTAATACAAAGTCAAACCTAATTACAGTGACAGTTTTGATGCATCTAGCCATTGCACTGTAAAGCGTACCCCTTTCTTGCCCTAATACAATACACAAGCAGTAAGATGGGGTTGAAAATCTCCACACTGCATAATTATGGTGGTTCAGCAATTTATGAGGCATTGAATGGAAACAACTTGTTCTAAATCATTTTATATTAATAGAAAAACTGGTTTTCTCTGATATATCTTTTCAGAACGGCTGATCTCGGAGAGCAGAGGGCTCTACCACCAATTCCTACAAGCCTTCAAGAATCATCGCACCAGCTAAAATATCTTGAAAGGAGTGCAGAATACGAAAATTGACTAACAAGTAGTCAGGGGTGTTAAACACCAACAAAGTTATTGAAAGGAGCAACTTACAATTATGATACTCTATATAATACAGTGTTCACCCTCACAGAATCGCGTAATAAGTATAGCACAATTTGAAATAACCTGTTTCCATTTTCATGTTCAATAATTGACCTGAACAGTTTTTAACATTACTCTACAAATCTCCACATCTATGGATGTTATTTACTTTTGTTTCAGCTGAGATTAGTCGCTTGACTTTATTTACTAGCAAATTATTCAGAATTGGATGCGCTAGTCTAGATATTTTGACAAACTTCAATTATTTTGTCTGCTTAAAGTGAATTTTTACAAGAATCTTGATTGCAGACTAAGAACATTGTTCACTTTCTCAAGCATTATTGTAAGATTTTCAAGTCAAACATGCTAAGCTTACCAACAACACATTTGTCAATTTAAATCAAAATGTAGTGTATTATACTCAAAGTTAAAATAAATAAACTATTCTGAGAGGTACGATGAATTTTGTGCATACGTTTGTAAGCGAAAGAACAAGAAAGGTAATCATTTTTTACTGTTCTAAACTGTATTGGAAAAACAAACATCTGCGCACCATCCATCAGGCCAACATTTTTTTTGTCAATTTATCACACCATTTGTTTTTGTGAAAGCAAAAATGAGGATGAAGTATTTGAATAAAATGCAGAGAACACCAATTAAGCGATTGTGCTGCTTTCTTGACATAATCACCATATCAAATTGCAATTTAATTATTCTAACAAAGCGTGATGTAAATGCTGGTGCTGAAGATGTCCCTCAGAGGTGACCATAGAATTGTTGATTGAAGTTGGATGGTTATGAGAGTGGTTGGTTCGTAATTATACCTCCACTTATGTGCAGCAACCTTTATTTCTGAGGGAGAACTCGCAAGGATTGGTATTAAAAAAGACAAAGCAATCTGAAAAATCTGACAGACAGGATATTGCACAAAAATCTACCATGCTCTAAGAACACAATAAAACATCCACAACTGAGTAGGCCTGCTCACTCAAACTCAGAGCAGTAATCCGCTACTCTCTGTTGAGCTCTATCAAGTGCTAGACTTGTTTTGTTTTAACTGTGCCTCGTGGGCAACCCTAAATACTGGTCTCATAAGCTTGGAGCTTGTGCGAGCAGCACCCTATACCCATGCCCGCCGTTACACCGGCTACTCATCCGAAAAAGCAGAGGGGGACTTTTTACTAGCATGACTCCATAGTCATTATGGAGAATGCAATCAAACTAGGGACCACGTTATTCTTATGCCCATATCGACCAGGCAGAGCATCCGAATATCTTGCTCACAGATAACCGTGCTGGGAATCAAACCCCAGATCCTGGATTGAAGTGCAAGCACTTCAACCACTAGACCACACATGCCTCCACATAGACTCCATAGCAACTGAGCTCTATAAACAGAAAAACTCTCTTCTGACAAATTTCTGTAAAGCCATTGGTTCAAATGTGCTAATAAGGTTTTTCTTCATATACATACATATAATTCAACATAGTTTGAGGAAAATACAATGCGATTTCAAGTTTTCCAAGCAAGCTCAACTCCATGTAACTGCTAGTAGTAATAAGGGAGCAATATATGTCACGGAGTCTAAGGAGGATAAGTTTCTCCTGTTTCCAGGTATTTGAAGCACGCCCCTGTTCCTGTGCGAACCTGTGAGGTACCTTTTTTTAGTGCACCAGTGGTTCAGAATTTGGTTGAGCAAAGGGTTTATAATGCGATTTCTTATGTCGTTAGATTATGAGTTTGCTTGGTTTAGGAGCAGATCTCTGTCATGGAGTCTAAGGAGAAGGTTCTTCAGGTAAAGTATGCACCAGTTACCATGAGAACCTGTGAGGTAGCTTTTTTGTGCAACAGTTGTTTAGAATCTATGTTACTTTAATAGTGTTGAATGTTGATAAATACACTGTGTGGTGTGTTGGATGTTCTGGAGAGTATCCTGGAGGTTCTCCTGGAGGTTCCCCTGGAGGTTCGCGTCGTCCATTGGGTGCCTTTTTGTGTGCACCAGGTGTTTAGGTATTTATTGGTGTAGTATATAGATCTTCCACGGTGCCTTTTTGGTTCACCAGGTGTTTTGATGAATGGTGTGATGTTTGTTTAGACGAGGGTTTGTACGATATTAGTTTTTGAGTATTGTATAGAAATGAAGCTGTTGTATTATGTTTATTTTAATAAAAAACACGATAATAGTAAATTTGATAAAGTATATAATAGTAGTTTGTGAAGTGAATGCAATGAAATAAAGTGTAATAGGTTGAAAGGGTAGTATTAAAGACTATAAAAACTTTTAAATTTGCAAAATATTTAATGATGTTGCAAGAAATATTGTCACATTCAGGATGAATGATGAGGACAAGATTTTGTTCCATTTTTTAGTTCAGCATCTTCCGAAACAGACTGAGATGATCCTGAAAAATCCTCCAAATCGTTATAACTAAAAACTCTATAAACAGGAGGTGATGGAGTTGTAATTGCTCCGAATTGTTTCTGCATATGATGTGTTTTTTACACACGCAATCATTAGTTGTTTTCATAGTAGTTCCGGTTTTTGTAGAGTGGTGTATAGTAGAGTCTGTAGCTCCTGACCGTTTCCAAATTAAATCAACCCGAACCCGAGGGTGTAAAACAAAGGGACGTGTTGCGAATGTAGTTGGTAGAGTTCTTGTTGTCGTTGTTGGAGTTGCTGTCGTTGTTGGATTTGTTGTCATTGTTGGAGTTGTTATCATTGCTGAAGTTTTTGTCATTGTTAGAGTTTCTGTCGTCATTGAAGATGTTGTCGTCATTGTTGCTGTTGTTGTTGTCATCGCAGTTGTTGTCGTTGTTGCAGCTGTTGTCGTTGTTGGAGTTGTTGTTGCCGTCGCAGTTGTTGTCGTCACTGGAGTTGTTGTGGTCGTCGTTGGGGTTTTTGTCATTGTTGGAGTTGTTGTCATCGTTGGAGTTGTTGTAATCGTTGGAGTTGTTGTCGTTGTTGTCGTTGTTGAGGTCGTTGTTGTCATTGAAGTTGTTGCCGTCTTTGTACGGGTAGTTGTTCTCCGAGTTGTAGCTAATGATCCTTCCAGGTATAAACTGATATAAGTTAAAGCTTCATCGGTTTTGCAAACAAGGTAATGTTGAGGCCACCTATCACGCTTGTCACAGGTTCTGCGTTGGTTGGAAGATTCCATGATACATGTGAGTTTATACTAACTATATTTTAAAGTTTGTCCTAAAAGACGACTCACTAAATGAACTTCTTCTATACCATGACGTCTATGACCACAACCCGAAGTTCGATAAGATAAACTGAATGGATGAGTCTCTGTTGCTAGACAACATCTGAACAGGGTAAGAAATAATAGAAGATAGAATCGGTATTCCATTTTATTGAGAAAGAGACTTTTTACTCCAGTTTACGCTTTCATCATCCAGAGTTAACTGTCTTAATTATCAGCTGTATTCGGTTAAGTTTTTGTTACAATTAGAACTTAGTATATAGAACATTGGGATCGCATCTGTCTTTGTTATCTACTTGACATGTGATACTGATGATAATCTTGTTTTGAACAGTCTTCAGACTTTCAAAACTCGAAAACGACAAATTCACAATTTTGATACCACCGAAATCAGTGATGATAGTACCTGGTTCTGGTTCGATGTTGATCGAACTATTGCATCTTGTGCATGCAAAGCCGAATGTCTCAAATTCTTCTGTCAGTTGACAGATCAGACGCGGTACTTTGTAGTCAAATGCACACATTTCTCCATTCCAAAAGTTTTGCATTGTGGGTAAGCCCTTCCGTGTTATTTTTTCTACTCTAATCACACATTTTTCTTCATTTGGAGTGTGTTTTGTTGGAGTATTACAAGATGTTTCATCTGTAAAGGTTTGACTCTTGCAAACCCGAAAAGGCCTTTTGGGGAATGAAAAAAACACAATGCAAAAAGTCAGAGGGGTAGAGTCTCACACAGTTATTGTCATTTGCATATGTATATCATATACTCCTTTCGAAAGGTGATAAAAATAACCCATCATCTCTTTCCATAACTCCATCAATACATTCATCCATGTGGTCGGTATAAAAGTTTCCACTAGCATTGAGAAATGATACCATCAATAGCAAGACAAATGTACAACTCATCTCTAAAATGCTTTTGCTTTCAGCGTTCACAACTAAATGCTTTCATTTGTTGTTGATCTTGTTATTTTCACGTAAACAACTATTGACTCATTCAGCTCACTCAGCTGCTTTTGGAGATGCGAGACAATCATATCGAAGTGATTACCAAAATGTTAGTACAGTTCCGGTCGTGTCTGAGACAAAAGAATGTGCGAAGTTACACTGAAATGAGGATAATCTTTTTAAAGTCGGAATATCTACCAATTCACTGAGCACACCATCTTCCAGACATTGTTTTACATCAATCAGTTTGATCGCCCTTTTGAGATCCTCACAATTATCATCTTGTCTTGAGGACAACAGACTTTAGGATCAAAGTTCCAAGAGCAGTTTTCGCATTCAAGAGGATTCGGTCTTGAAATAAAAGTACAGCGTAAAAATCTACTCTGTATCAATTTGCGAGCTAGATTGAATTCTGACACGAAGTAAAATACTTCTTTGGTAATGTGTTGAACAAAAAGAGGTTCCATGCGTTCCAAAGGAATGTGTTCAAAGTTATTTTTATGAAGTTAGGAATAAAATAAGCCAATGTAGCGATCGACTTGAACCATAGAGTTTTTCCACTAAATTTTCTTGTGCAGTTCAGTGATGAATGAGGCAGGATTTTTTGTAACGTTTCCTTTATGAATCCTTGGATACGTTTGTTGAATCAACAGCATTCATTGATTAATTTGAGTTATCTTTTTTATCAAGAATGCAGGCATATGGATAACCTTCTGCTATTGCGAGTAGCCTATCTTTCAATTGTTGGTGAGACAATTTCTTTGAGTTGTAGGTGGCAGGTAGGGATCTAATCGCGCACATAGATTTGTTAACAAAAAGGAAGACTTTAAATCAGCAGAGGAAAGATTCAAAAAAGCGTTAATCCATTCATCATTCACGAAAACTCCCATTTTGGCAATTTTTAAAACTTGTCTTTTATCAATCCAGTTGATTGCATCTGACAGTTCTTGTTTGGTAGGTGTAGCGCTTAGATTTGTTGCTTGCTTGTAAAAACTTCCTCCTAGTACACAGTATACGCAGTCTTCGGTAAAATGAATTCTCAACATTTCATCAGAAACCTCAGCCAATAGGGTCTTGGGTCCTATAGTATTGGATGCTTCTTGGTGAGCAAAGTCTTTATTGCGCAGCATGTTTGTTGTTATTCCGTTGAGTTGCAAAGCTCGAATGATGAGATATGAAACAAAAATATCTGTTTACATGTATTTTCTTAAAAAATTTAATAAATCAAATTTTTTTTTTCAGGTCAACTGTGCTAAATATTTCGCTAACTCATGTAGATCTTCATAAATCATTTAATCTCAACATGACAATCATGGATTGGACAATGCTTTAGGTATGATGAGCATTCGGTAAGCTTTTTTTCTTTACACTCACTACGGTAAATCAGATGTCCATATGGAAGAGAGATATGATTAGCAGGTACTTTTTTACATGACTCAGTCACGCATTGTGCAAGTATGCTTTGCTTGGACTGAATCTTATCTTTTTTTATCACTTTAGTACTTTTAGTGTCTAATAAAACTTTTCCACCACACACTCCTTATTTACTCTCATACAAAACATAAGTTTCATCGTCATTCTTCAACTTCGTTTTTGCATTCTCATCAGGAGTAGACATATTTTCCAAAACACGAAAAGCTTCAATTCTGTCAAAAGGTTTTCCATTCAACACTAAGACGGTTTTGATGTCATTTTGAATATACCCCATTTTTGTGGATAAGTTTCATTGACTTTTTTAACTACACTGCGCTATAGGTTTCTTCTTTCCTCGATATGACTCGAGCTGTCGTTCACACTTTTTAGATTTTCCGCTCGGTTGTAAACATCCTCGACGTATTTTTCTGACTTATTTGCAAGTAAAAAGGAACAATCTGGAAAACCAACGACGTTGTTCCTCCCACGGTATATCATTCTCTTTCCATTCTTTTAGTTCACCCAAGCAAAAAAAACATTTTATGCCATCTCCAAATCTAGTATAGTAAAAAGCTGCACTGGAAAGGAGTTTCATAGAAACTTTAACCTTCCATTGCTTGAAACTTTCTTCTGTCGCTGATTCAGTAGCGAAGCTGGGTGTACTAGCACGATCAATCGAGATACCTAGGGGCGAAATTGCTGCGGTCGAATCCACTGTCCATCTAGTTTTTTGTTATTCGACTGCATATCTTTTGACAATGGAGATGTTTTTAATTTCTTCTTCAATTAGTTTCCTGAATCTATACACTCGATTGTGAGTGGGAAATACTCTAACAAAACGACAATCCTGAAAAATTTTAGCATGCTCTTTTGTTGGATGCTCATCTTCACTGTTCCATTTTAGTAATATTCCTCTGCAAAAAAGCACATTGAACAGCTCTGTCTTTTCCGAGATTGTAAAGTCCAGCTGCCGCCATGTTTTCGCCGGTTTTTCTACCCGTATGACTCCAGTTTGTAACGAATGACTTTCTTCTATCACCCTCATCAAGCATCAAAGTCTCTCTGTCATAAAATGAGCGCTCATCATAAATGAACTTGAAAAGTCCCTTGGGTAAAGCTCCGCAATAGTTTTTTGTAAATATAATGAGAAAAGTTTACTGTGATTATCCGGATAAGTTACAATGACATAAGTCATCGCATTAACAACAGAAAAAGAACGTTGTAAAAACGATGAGTTAGTATTGAGTAAACTATCATCTTTCCATGTGATAGGTTCCCAGGATTTTCAAAGGAATTTTGCCTTTTCTTCATCTTTCTTTTCATTGTAGAAGACATTTGCTACACGGCTGTTGTTTGATGTTGATGTTGATGATTGTTATACAACGTCGACTTGTTGTTTTTTGTCACAGTGTACGAAACAACAATTAGTGATAACTTTTCAGTTATTAATCAAGATGGAACTTTTGTTGAAAACTATTTTTCTCCTCTCATCTTTGATATTTAGTATTCTAAAATAAAAGAAAAATAATGCTATGAAGCGAAAAAAAAAAACTAAAAAATGAACTCGACTTTAATTTTTTTGTTGTAAATTTGAATCGATTACAGTTGGTAGGATTATAATGACTTAAATTATAAATGAAAACATTTTCTCTGATTTAGTTGAATATTGAGTATTTTTGTTTGAGTGTAAGTTGATTCCTACTGATTTGTGATGAAGAGGAAGATGCTAGTTTTCATACAAAACCATAATTTAATAATAAGAAAGTTTACACCTGACATTTTGGACTACATAAATATTTTCTGTTACCAGTCTATAAACAAATAGTTTTAACATTTACATAATATTGCATAGAGAACATTTAGGCAAGTTTTTCAACTAAAACTAATTATTCATTTATTATTTTTTACCTTGATACTGAGAATCATCCTAGTAGTGGTAGTAGATGTTGTAGTAGATGCTTTTCTTTCGGACAATGTTGTTGAAGTGGATGCTTTCTGTGTGAAAGCATCGGTTCTTAAATAACAAAAGTTGCACCGATTGACATGAGCTGAAACCAATGGGAAGTATCGCGCGAAAAACCTTTTATAACAAAAAACAAATTTAATAAACTTGTTCATTCGCGCAAAAAACTTATATGGCATAAAAATATTCGCGCGGAAAAATCCCCTTTGTCTCGCGAATAAAATAATATCTTATATTTGCATAAAAAACTAACTCACTTTGTCTGAAAAAAATACTTTCGCACGAAAATCTTTTATGATATACGGCCTTTTCCGTGCTGAAACATAACATATGTCTTCGCGCAGAAAAACACATTTATTATACTTGAAAAAATACGTTTTTCGCAAATAGGAGACCACGCATTTTTCGATTAAAAAACAATATTATGTATCTGCAAAAAAACCATATATATTAAAGCAATTTCGTGTGAATGAAGTTATTCTATCTGAAACAAAGAGAAAAGAGTGTTTTTATGTGTCAAGAATATTAGGTTTTCGCGCAACAAAGGGTTTTATTTTCACGAAACTCTTTTTATAATGTATGTATTATAATGTTTTTCCGCGCGAACAATGTTTTCCGTCGGAATACATCTTGTTATTTTCTCACAGAAAAAACAGTCTTTTCATACGAAAAAACCAATTGACTTTTCCGGTAAAACAACATTATTTGCATGAAAATGCTTTATGTTCTACATATTTATTTGGGTTTTCGTGCAAAAGAAACCACTTTTTGTGCAAAAAACATTTTATTCTTGAAAAAAAACGCTTTTTGCCCAAAAGAACAAAAAACTTTGTTTGATAAAAAGAACACTTTTTTCGCGCCAAAACCCAACACTTTTTTTCACGAAAAAACACTCTTCTGGCGCGAAAGGGCAAGGCTATTTTTACGAGAAAAACAGTTTTTTGCGCAAAAAACAACAAAAAAATTTTCTGATAAAAACACATTATTTGGGCGAAATACTTTTATATATATAAACATTTTCGGTAAAAAGAAATCTGCGTCTTTTGCACGAAAACCCATCACTTTTTTTATGAAAAAACACTCTGTTCCCGCGAAAAATACAAAAGCTTCTTCTGACAAAACACCATTATTTTCGGGGAAGTACTTTATTATGTGTTGGTTTTCGCACAAAGAAAGCATTATTCTCTATCTGAAAAAACACATTTTTCGAGCGGAAACTTTTCATAATATATATTGAGTTTTTACAGTGAAAACAATTTTTTGTCTGTAAATAACCCTATATGATATAGACAGACATTCAGGCAACAAAACAACAATTTTTGCGTGAATAAAGCAAAATTTTGCAGAAAATCAGTGCAACGTCGACTATATAAAAATAACTGTTTTTACAATAAATTCATTGACTGCAACAACGTCTACATAGCAACTACTACAACTACTTGAAGCACTAGAAAGACTCTCAGCAATTAGATGAGAATTAACAAATAATTATTCAGCTCATATTGGTAAAATTCAACTAGTTTCACTGTGAATTACCAGAAAGTTAACTTTAGGCCTTTTTTAATCAATTTCCATTATTAAGAGCCCTTGGTTAGTTTTTATTTTAACAAAGAATTTTTTGTATTGAACAAACTATCAGATCAAAACTTTTTTTATTTTGCAGTTTTTTTTTTCGTGTTTTTCCAGTTCAACTTCTGACTCAATCCTATGAATATGGATGAAGACCACATAACCAAGAACCTTCCAACATTCAAGCCATATTCTGATGATATGGAAAACATCCTGCCTGATTGGTCTGTAACAAGGAAGAGACTAAAAGAAATGCAACCAAAACCCTGGAACTTTGACAAAAATACAACGATCGACTACCGATTGATTCTGAGAAAACTTTATAATTCAATTCTTTCCTGTTTATCAAAAAACACCGCTAGTATGGTCAACTCTTGCCATATCAATGAAAGATTAACAATTGGAAGGTTTCAGCCGTTTCACCTTAATCCAATCCCATCGTTCTTGGAGATACATTGAAGCACCAACTGAGGATGTCCATAAAAACTAATCCATTATCCACCACAATGTCGAAAAGTATGGTAACAGACGACAAGTCAGATCTATTGTGAGAATTGAAGAATACGACAATTTGGCTTCATTAGGGCTCAATATACCAAGACTGGGGATCTTCATGAGATTCCATCAGGAAAAACATCTCTTCTTCCATCCAATCAGAATTCCACGTAGCATTTAAGTTGAACACGCTAAACAACTGACTAGGATGATAAGAAAGCAAACACCTAGCCAGCTGCTCAGCATGGTTTGTATCGCAACTCTCTTTCAGTTTTCTGTAGGTAGTGAAATCAACTTTGAATCTCCTCAAGTAACACATAATTTAACATTACCTAATGGAGAACCGGTAATGAATGCGTTGCTGAAGAAGTACAGATGTTTACAATACGACGGATTGATGATTGGGAATCTATCTATACACAAAAAACACGCTCCTGACATAAAACAAATTGGAACAGGAGTTATCTTTTTACAAAATTGGCAAATCAGTGGCTTTGGTCATCTTTGCCATGATATCATTGCCTTCACACTAACAAAAGCAATATAACTAGCTCAAAAAATATCCAAAAAATTCAATGAATCCGAACAAATGAAATACTTTACTCCAGATGAGATTGCTGGAAACAAGATTTTACTGTTTTTAGTAGGAAATGTGTCTTTTAGGATTTTGAAAGAATCACACGTACAATACAAAAAGTGTGCTCGAAAAATTCAAGATGGACAATACAACTCGGTGAGTGATTTCTCTTTTTTATTTATTATAATCTAACCGCTGCAACTAATACTTCAACTCACATTGGATGAAATAATTAATACACCAAGTAATTTTTTGTTTTAGATCTTCAAAGATAGCGCTGAACAGGGGAACTAAACCAAATACTCTATCATCATAAAAGATTCAGTAAAAAGAAATCCTACTATAAAAAAATTGCATCAGTTAGTAAAAATATTACTCAAACTCTTTACTAACAAACAAGTATATTACTTTCTAATGTACAGATTTTTTTAATATCAAATACTGTAACTTTTAATGAATATCTAAGTGTTTTCTTATGCATGTACGTAATGATGTTAATGGCTGATGAAAATGAGTGGAATATTTCTACAGTTAAATGTAAACTTAGCTAGAGTATTGTGAATAGTATATTAAACTCCTATATATTCTATATACAAATTACCTAAATTAATATTGGTACAAAATCGAATTTATTCTTATAAATACATGAAACAGAAAATACACGAAAATAATGGATCACACCGTTCATGAAATGACCTGGTGCACACAAAAAAGCACTGCAGATGATCAACACACCGCACCAATAAATACCAATAAATACCTAAGCACTTGGTGCACATGAAAAGGCACCTAATGAACTAGGAAAACCTCCAGGAGAACCTCCAGGATAACATCCAGAACATCCAACACACCATACAATGTTTTAATCAACATTCAACACTATTGAAATAGCATACATTCTAAACCACTGGTGCACAGAAAAAGCTACTTCACAAGTTCTCCTGGTAGCTGGCGCATACTTTACCTGGAGAACATTCTCTTTAGACTCCATTTCAGATATTTCCTCCCAAACCCATCAAACTCATAGTCTAACGACATAAAAAATTACAATATAAACCCCGGTACAACTAAACTCTAAGCAACTGGCGCACACGAAAAGCTACCTCACAGGTTCGCACAGGAACAGAGGCGTACTTCAAGTACCTGGAACCAGGAGAACTTTCTCTCCCTTAGGCTCCATCACAGAGACCTGCTCACTGTAAATTTCTTTCTGTTTGGCTATACTGTTGACCCTGCTGTACATTGAATAATAAGCACTAACAATAACTGCTCACAAGTAATTCCTTCAACCAAGGGAGGCTGTACAGGTGACAGCTACCACACACGCATCACAAACTCTTGCACATTGGTGGCAACAGTAGGATAGGAGGTAGGCCCACAAGAAGAACCCTCCCCACAAAGATTGCTAAAAGCAGAAAAATTGGTGTAAGATGGCATACAAACGCAGAGCAGCTAGCACAGATAGACATAAACTGTCACCATAAATCATGGGAACCCTAGCAGACATTCTAGATTGATTGTGGATGACTAATACGAGAGACAGATTTAGGATTCCTCAGTTTAATGGAGAAGGAGACGTCCATTACTTCATACAGAGATTTGAAGAGGTAGCAGGAGCCAGCGAGTGGCCACCGGAGGAGGCAGCCATTCACTTGCGGCAGGTTATAACAGAAAATGCTGAGCAGAGTGGCCAAGGCCCCACCCCACAGGCAATAACAGAGGCATTAAGAGTCAGCTTTGGACTCACTCGATCGGAGACCCAACACAGGCTGATGACTCACCGGAAATAACCAAGAGAGACACTATGAGAGCATGCTAGTAGGAACATAGGGAGCGGATCTCTGTCATGAAGTCTAAGGATTAGAAGGTTCTCCTGATTCTAGGTACTTGAAGTACGCTCTTGTTCCCATACGAACCTGTGAGGTAGCTATTTGTGTACACCAGTTGTTTAGAATTTAGTTGTGCAGGGGGTTGATATTGCGATTTTTTACGTGGTTAGATTATGAGTTTGGTTTGGGAGGTCATGGAGTCTAAGGAGGTTCTCTTGGTTCTCAATGTAAAGTATGGAGCATTTACCACTGCGAGGTACCTTCTTGTGTGCACCACTTGTTTAGAATGTATGTTAATAGTGTTCAATGTAGATTAATACATTGTATTGTGTGTTGGATGTTCTGGAGGTTATCCTGGAGGTTATCCTGGAGGTTATCCTGGAGGTTATCCTGGAGGTTATTCTGGAGGTTCTCCTGGTCCATTGGGTGGCCTTTTGTTTGCACCAGGTGTTTAGTTATTTATTGTTTGTTGGTAGCTATTGGTGTGATCATGATTTGACATTGAAGGGTTTGAGTATTGTTTAAAAACGAAGCGTTGTATGATTGTATTATGATTGAAAGCTAAGATTTCAACAAAGGAAGGTATTGAGATGAGAACGATGAATAAAACTGAATCTGTTGATGGTACTAGGAGTGATATAGTAGATGTTTTACCGAATATGAAACGTAAAGCGTTGATAGTTATGATGGTTTTGGTATTTGTTGTAGGATTTTCTACTTTTGGAGGTGTTACTGAGTTTAGTATGTTTGAAAATGCTATGGAGGATATACAAAAAGCGAAAAGCTCTCCCGTTGGAATCCTAAACGAAACTATTGTTGAATGACGAACATCCTCGTTATAGTCAATGGGAAAGCTGAAGATTATGATCCGAAGATGCATTATCTCCTTACGGCTATGATTGCTAGACCAACTGGATCGGGAAAGACGCAAGCGATTTCACGAATAATTAAAACTAGTCAGGCTATAGTTTATCCACCACCGGTAGAAGTTCATTACTGTTCGGGAATCTATCAAAAAGCCTTTAGTGATGTACCCGGAGCAAATTTTCATGAAGCAATGATAGATATAACACAAGCTTTTCCCAGAGATGGACAAAACTGATTGTTGATATTTGATGACCTTATGGATAAGGTTTCTGGTAAAGCTGATGCCAATGCTCTGTATACAAAACAAAGCCATCATTTGAACATAGTGTCTTTTTTATTGTTCAGAATCTGTTTTGAAAAGGGAATCGTACAATTTCCTTGAATAGTCATTGTTTTTTTATTTTTGAAAACCCTAAAGTTGCTTCTTCAATCAACTACTGTATTTGGCTCATCAATGTTTTCCCTCAAGAGCAAAATATGGAAAAGAGGCTTTTGAAGACACGACAAAGAAACCATTCTCTTGTCTACAAATAGATACGACTCAGCAAAAGAATGATCAACACAGGCTATTGGAAACTTTACATCAGATGATTCTATGATATGATATGTACCCAAGTCAAAGCGTATAAATACAATTACTATTCATTTCACCTCACATGTATTTTGTTGTTCAACGCTGCAACAGGTTAGTATATAATGACTAAGGCTTTGAAGCAAAAATTAAGAAGAAATGCAGCGGTACTGTTATCACTCAGAAGCAGATCCTCTGCAGCTCAAAAGTCTGTAATAGCTAGAGCAAAAAAGACTTTATTATGACTCTCATGGAATGCGCTGAAGCTATTATAAATGGAATGATGCCATCGACAACTTCCCAGTATAATTAGTTGCAGTGAGACACTAAGGATGTTACCAGTTTGGTTACCAAATCAACGTTAGATGATAAAAAAGCTGTATTGCAAAAAGGAGGATTTCTAGCTTCTCTACTAGGACCTATTGTCAACACTGTAGTTCCTGGAACACTGAAAACTGTGTTAGGAGGATTTAGGAGGACGAATATGAATCTCTCAACAAAAATTATGAGGAATATATTGTTTGTATTAGCTCCGGATGATCTGAGTAAGAGAGGGAAAATTGCTATAGTCAAAAAGGCCAACTCGCATCTGTTTCAATCCTCGATAGAAACTGTTAAAAATATTATATTAGGTAATTTTCCTCTGGATTCTGAACAGTACAAGAAGGAAATATGTCAGCTAACTACTGAAGGAAGAGTTGATGATAAGCATAAAAATTTCACTAAGTCTGGTAGACGTAATCTTTTGGGCGCTAGTAAAACTCCTATTGTACCTGTTTTATCATCAATAAAACCAATAAAGCTATGAATCTCCAACCTTTAACATTTTCCAGACGGTTTTCATACTGTCTGAAAACGAATACTGTAGATTAATGGAAAAAAGTCGGGAATAAAAACGCGATAGAGGAAAAGAAGAACACACCTCCAATGTATTATAACCCTATGGAAGATATAACTGTGAAACATATGAAAAGAAAGCGAAATGCTTTACTGGAAACCGCACTTGGTTCTGACATATCCGTGCACGAAAAGTTATATGAAAGTTTTCAAAACCTTTGTATGTATTTGAGCGACGTCAAAAACATTAAAACTAACCAGCAGCGAACGGTTAGCTGGAGTCCTATTAAGAAAGCGAAGACAAAATCTAATTCACCTTTGGCTAATAGCACAATTATTGATGATAAGACTGACACCCCTTTACCAAACAATTCCACCTCCTCCACAACTGTGACAGATGACACTGAGTTAGATCCATTAAAAAAGAAATTGTTCGATAGCAACGACTCAACCCTTGTTGAAAACATGCTTGTTGCTTACTGAAAAGATGAATATAAGAAAGAGAAGGATCGTTTAGAAAAGTTTGAGAAAAAGGTATCTAGTTTAACAAGCAAAAAAGGTGAGGAAGCGATTGGTGTCAAAATGTTGAATCGGTTCAGTAAAATTGGTAAGTACGACTCAGATAAGAACATCCTGAAAATCGAAGTTAGTTGGTTGAATCCTAAGACTTCAAAGCTTTACTACGGGATGTTTTAACCGAAGGAGGTAGCATAAGATCAGAAAATACCAACTACAGTAAATTTAAAAGCTTGCTAGCAGAACAAGGAATCACCTCTGTCAGGAAATCCTCACGATAAACATGTCAGAAGAAGAAATTTGTCATTCCGGGTAAACGGACACCGACGTGTTAAAAGAACTGTATTACAATCCCGCATTACATACATCTCTACGACGAGCTTGAGCTTTACTGAAAGCTCGTATAAAACGAGAGGGAGAAAAAATAATTTGTGAATGGTTGAGCGGAGAAGATGCCTACCCGCTACATGAAAACATCATAACTAAATGTGAGCGTCATCCTACACTTGTGTCTGGAATAGGAGATCAGATTCAAGTAGACATGATGGATGTTCGTTCTCGAAAAGAAGAAAATGAAAGCACAGAACTTTTACTGGCAACAGTTCATGCTCTATCTCGAAGAGGTGGGGCTGTACCACTCATCTCCAAATCCGGTCATGTTGTAGCCAGAGGATTGAGAATGATACTAGATGGGAAAACTACAAGACTTGACAATCTCATGAAGGTAAAGAGTTTGATAATTTCAACGTCAAGAGTCTTCTGGCGGGAAAAAAATTTAACCCTTTACAACCGAGAATGAGACAATAAAGGCATCAATTGTGGAGCGTTTTAACAGGACTTTAAAAGAGAAAATTTACAGATATCTGACCAACAATGATGATGACAGATACATTGATGTTTCACCCAATATGGTTAGCGCGTTCAACAACACTGTTCACACCGCTGTAGGTATGAGACTAAATGATGTGAAGTTTCAAAATCAGGATTTTGTGTGGAATCGAGTGTATGAAGAAGGAGAGCACAGTTTCACTAAAGAACCAAAGTTTGAAGTTTGAGCTTATGTGAAAATTAGCAAGGCAAGAGGAGCGTTTGAGAGAGGTTACACCTTGAATTGGCCGATCAAGATCTTTATAATCACTGATGCGCTCACCCATGAAAAACCTGTTGTATCTAGGGTAAAATATTTGGCTGAGGAGATGATCGACAGTACCTCTTATGAAAACGAGTTGCAATAGGTAGCAATGTCAAGCAGCATGGAAGGCTGGGTGTCTGATGATTCAACGAGCAAAGACGCCGAAAAGCACATCAGTGTGGACAAAAAAAGAGGAGAGCTCTAATCAGTGGTGGGAAGACAATAGAATTAACCAGGAAACTTCATCTCGTGTTATTTCATCAGAAAAAACCAAATTGTTCCCGGTCCTGGTATGCAATAGGAGGTTAAACGAGCTTCCAGCAAAGTATGTATACTTGCCACCGATGACTCACCAGCAGGAGAAGTTGAGATTAGAATCGACAAATTTGAACTACATCTTTGCAAAGTCAAGTTAAACCGTACGATACAGAACTTTCAACTCAGTTTGGCGTTGGGAGGACACAACTACATTTATCCAGTTGAGCGGAAATGAGTAAAACTGTATGGAATTTGTACTGGAATCGAACAGGTTGACCATAACTTTTGGAAAAAAAAACAAACAGAGATCCAAACAAATCTATTTAGGTTTGGTGGACCACAATGCTCTGAGTGGACATTTCACCAAGAGCCTGCATAGGACTCAACATGGCAATGTCAAGAGTATTGTATTGAGAGTTGGCGATGGTCAAATCGGAAGAAGATCTGAGCCAGATTATGCTAGAGGAGTTTTCGGAAGGGAATATCATCAATTCCTACACGCTACCAAATCTTTGCTCGATGATGAAAGTATTACTATTACAAAATATCAGTATTTAGATGGTACTACAACGCATGGATTCGATTTGACAGGTGGTTTTCTCAAATAATGATTTCACTCAATGAGAAATGTCACAACGAGTGCGGAAACTCAGTTTAGCACCAACACCACCAAAGGTTTATCCCTGGTAGCTTACTTTGTAAAGGATGGACAGCATTTTTCGATTAGCTATTGCGGGAGACGTAGTGCTCTAATCAGTGAGCTAGAGACAAATACCGTACAGATTCGTTAAATCTTATCTTCGGATGATTTATGATGTACTGTAGGGATGCAGTTTAGAGCTAGAGATTGGTTTTGGAAGCAAATTTGCAACTTTCCTACATCTTGTTTCGTATTCAACACTCATTATTCTCATCAAAACGGAGAGCATTTTTTAATTGTGTACGCTAATGATTCCGATGTGGATTTGTTTTACTCATTCGGACTTTCCTTCCCTTTTACCCTGATGTAAGCAAATTACTAAGCAGTCAGAGAGGATATGATTCAAAATGAAGTAATGAGACGCAGCTCCAAAATGTTTTGTCAACTGTATGAGGTGATTTCTGCATGTACTTTTGTTTACTGAAAAAAAGAGGATAAAGTATGGATGAACATGTGAGACACCTACGAGATATAGGAGACAAGTAGATTAGAGATCACTCAATACGAAGATTTATCCTTCAGACTTATCCTAGCTACGAGTTTACACAAGACAATACACTAGAAGGGATGGATGGAGTACATATACAAGGAACCGATTTGCTAGGTAACTTGTAAAAAGTAAATTATTATAATGAACTTTTATTTGTTATAACAAATAAAATGTATATAAAATACAACCTATCTCAGTATTTGTACTAAATACTACAAGCCTATGAAACTATTTTTCTAATGTTCAAAGGTATTGTTGAGTTCATCTCTTACAAGATGCAAATAAGATTCTCTCAATCTCTCTTCCTCAGGAAGCATTTCTTAGTTAGATCAAAAAGACATAGTTACTAATGGCTCTATCATACATAGATAAATGAACTAATTTGGAAATTACTTTTGTGCCTATGGTAAATAGAATAAAACTTACCATCATTGATAGTGAGAAGGATCTTTTGTGTTAGTGATTGGGGTATGAATGTGCTGTCTTGGGCATTCTTCTTTTTCAATCTCGTCAAAGTAGGTGAGGAAGAGATGTTGTCCCAAAGTATCGAACAGTTCGGAGGCTTGAATGAAAGTTTAAAGAGCTGAGAACAGAATGACGTCATAGAAAACTGTGTTGTCCGTAGTTTGTTTCAGTCCTTTGAATACGATAACACCACATTTCTCCGCTACGACAACTGAAGCTGTTTGGGCAGGAATGTTGATATATCCAATCAGTAGCTCTCTATCTACCATACATCTGTATTGAGCCACTAGAGTCTCAGCAGTCTTGCTCCAACAACTGTCGCATTTTCTTAGCATTTCAGGGTTCTCAAAAGCTATAACGCTACCTGATGGAAAATCGTACAGGTGAGCTACGTTGAAATTAGCCTGAACTTGTCTCATAATCTTGGCTGATAATGAGCTGAATGCATCATTTACCCTTAGATTACATCCGTATCCCTTTGAAGAATTAAAAATTGCATTTCCATTCTTTCCCTATCCCATATAGATCAAAACGATTGGGCGTGTTTGCTTAGCTTTGTTAACGAACAGTTCTATTTCGCTTGAAACATCACTTTTTCATTCGCATTCTCTTTTCAACCTTTCTGCCAGTTGTAGGTGATGGTACAATTTGCTTTGTCACGGAATTCAACGAATAAGACCTCCTTAACTGTTGGTATTGGTAGATCTCGTATTTCCACAGATTTTTCAAGTTTTTCTAGAGGTTCTGGAGACAAAGCATGTAACAGACCAGAACTCTTGCCGGTTAAGGCTGCTAGGTTGGTGCTTGTGGCATCTTGAAAGAGGATCTTGCTGTGTCGAAGAAATATATCGTGTCCAATATCCATCACAATTTGTTTTTTGCAGTTCGAGGTATCATCGGCATCAGTAGTAATAACTTCGTCATCGTTTGTCAATTCAATCAATGGTCGTTTTACCACTTGAGAACGTGGATCTCTGTTTGAAGACGAATCGTTTGTAGGAGATGAGGGTGGAGTGAAATCTTGTTGGGATTCTGGTTCATCAATCACCAATTGACTTTCAGCGTCTAGATCTTTTTGTTTCGCTGGGATAATGAAGATGGGAAAGATGGTGCAAGAAGACTTGCTGAGATTCTGCTTCTTCATTCATTGATTGTTTTTTTTTCGTCTTGACTATTCGTTCTGAAAAAGATAAAATAAGAAAATGTGAATTACTGTTTTTTATTTCTTTACAATTAATTTGAAGATAGATAAAAATGTAAATTGAGGGCTGAGTTGACTGTATCAGCTAGTAAAAATAAATATTTTTTAATTTTCACCTTCACACAGAGAAAGCTCCTAGTAGTTGCAGTAGATGTTGAGGTTGAATCACTGTTGTTGAACTGGATGCTTTCTGTGTAAAATCATTGCTTCCTAAATAGCTAAACTTGCACCGATTGATATGGTTTGAGTCCAATGAAAAGCCTCGAGCGAAAATTTTTTATTATCAGATAGGAAATTTGGAAAATTTGTTCATTCACGCAAAAAACTTATACAACAAAAGTTGGTTTCGCGTGGGACTAAAAATATTTCCCGTATGCAAATCTTGCATATATGACATCAAAAGGTTTTCGCGAGAAGAACATTGCTTACTTGCGCGAATAAAACATAATTTTTTGCTTGAATAAAGCATAAATTTCTGCATGATAAAATAAATTTTGTTTTGATAGAACAATAAAAAAAAGTTTTTTGCGGCGAAACAGTCATTTTTTTGCGCGAATTAAACCATTTTTTCCGTGCGGATAAAACCTTTTTATTTTTGGGAAAATGAAATATGAGAAATAAATCCATTTTTTTGTGCAAATGAAAATCATCTTTTCGTGCGAATGAAACATACTTTTCTGCATGAAAAGCCAGCTATTCTGGTAGAAGAATAACACAAGTTTTCACGCGGTTAGAAAGTAAATTTTTTGCGCTAATAAAACCAATTTTTCTGCGTGAATATAAAGCAATTCTTTTCGCGAATGAAAGATGGAAATCAAAACTTTTTTTCCGCGAATAAAATTCATGTTTTTTTCCCAAAAACCACAAATTTCAGTACGCAAAAGGAGTTATTTTTAAATGAATAAAACATTACTTTTTTGCGCAGATAAAACGTAGTTATTTTGCTTTATTAAAACATAATTTACTACCGAAAATAACGAATTATTTTGCGTGAAGATCCTTTATAATATATACATTTTTCGCGCAAAAAATATTTTTGCTGGGTCTGAAAAAACGACACTTATCGCGATAAAAAAGGTTTTTTTTCTGACTACAAAAACAACAGTTTTCGCGCAAAGAAACTAAACTTTTTTGTACTGAACAAAATGTTTCGCACAAAAATACAAATTTTTTGAGTGGAAAGAACAATTTTTTGTCTGTGAAAAATACGCATTCTCGCGCAAAAATCCAATACAACATATACATTTTTTTGCGCGAACAGAGCATAACAAACTTGTCTTTCTCATGCAAATAAGCCATGGTTTTTTTGCACGAATTACAAGATTTTTCCGCATGAACAAAACGTAGTTTTACGCGCGGATAAAAACATTTTTTTTAACAAAGAAAACCCCCATTCTTCGCGGAAATAGTCTTTATGTATTATAGAGGGTTTTCGTGCAAATAGCATTATTATAAAAGGATTTTCGCGTGGGTATTCTCATTGGATGTAAGGTTAATAAGTAGTTGTAGCTTCTAGTACTTAAGAACTGCTCTTTACATAGAAAGTCATTTTCTCCAGCAATAGCTTCTGAGGAATCCTCTACTACAGTATTCATTATAAATTAACAGCACCATTCATGGTGATAAGGTAAGAATTAATAAAAAATACCGTTTAGTAGTGGTTAAAAAAAAAAGTCTATAATTATTTCACTTCATTGTCCATAATCCTGTATTAATATATAAATTTTTATTTTAGTTCATTATGACATAAAAAAAGTCCATGTAAAGGATTTCCAGCCAGAAATTTACAACAAATACCTCAGAGAAAATGTGATTGCACAGTAAAAAGCGATACAACAATTAACATTTCAAGCAATAATATTCTGCATCACACAACACATGCTAAGCATGGGAGCGCTATATGGAGAGCTTTCACCAATCCAATACAAAACTTTTATAGCTCAACAAGGTGATCCTATGGAGATATTTTGTATTATGACGGAAATCAATTTCGCAACTGTTAAAAAAAATGTTAAGAACTATGAAAATTTAGGATTATTTAGAAAAAGATCAAAATGAAATACTTGTGACAAAGTACTTTTTGAAAAATTGTATAAACTGAATCGGACAGAAAAACTTTACATGTAATCCGCCCTCATTTTCACAACTACATTCAAATAAACAAACAGCCAGGAGCATCCATTCTTTTTTTTGGAAATAACATTAGAAGTTGTTCAAGCGTATATGTAATATTTGGTGTGTAACCAACTTGTACAATCATACAACGCTTCATTTTTATACAATACTTAAACCCTGTAATCTAACATCAACATCGCACCAATAAATGCCTAAACACTTGGTGCATACAAAAGGCACCCAATGGACAAGGAGAACCTACAGGATAACTTCCAGAATAACTTCAAGGATAACCTCAAGGATAACCTCCAGAACATCCAACACACCATACCATGTATTGATCAACATTCAACACTATTAACATACATTCTAAACAACTGGTGCACACAAAAAGCTACCTCACAGTGGTAAATGCTCCATACTTTACATTGAGAACCAGGAAAACCTCCTTAGACTCCATGACTTCCCAAACCAATCAAACTCACAATCTAACGATATAAAAAATTGCAATATAAACCCCTGCACAACTAAATTCTAAACGACTGATGCACACAAAAAGGTACCTCACAGGTTCGCATGGGAACAGGACCGTACGTCGAGTACCTGGAACCAGGAGAACCTTCTAATCCTTAGACTCCATGACAGAGATCTGCTCCCTTATTATTACTCATGATGTTCACATTGAAAAACTTATTGAGGCAGCATACGGAGACCTACCACAAAGAAACAGAACCATACTCACATTACAAACATTCCAGAGTACATTGAGCCATGTTTACCCACAGAGACATCTACTGGCCATCCGGCCGACCACCCTGGAGGAGGCAGTTCAAGCAGGAGACGAGTTCCTGCAGGAACAGCACCAGCCACCTTTGCAAGCCAACATCCAAACAATACATGAAGAACCTCAAGAAGAGGTACACCTGCCTCAGGACCAGTACTCTCCTGCAAAGAAGTAGAAGATCGAATGGCAAAAATATTGAAAACTATTGAGCACCTGAGCCAAGAAATAGCGGACCTCAAGAACAAAACTCCCTAATGCCCCACCAAAACGGTGCTGGGGATGCTAGCGCACCGGACACCTCCGCAGTCAGTGCAAAACTGCTCCCTGGGTATCAAAGCAGGGAAACGAGTATGGCCCCCAGCAGTACAAACACCTACTGGCTGCAAGAGGGCTCCGAGTTCTACAAACCAATAGGGGAACCACCAGGTCAGCTACAATTAAGGGGAAGGGAGTCCTACCCCTACAACTGAAGAAACGGATCACTCCTTTGACAGAAGACAGCAAGGAAGAAGAAAGAAGAGCAGATGAAGAAGGAACAGAAGAAGAAGAAACAGAAATTGGAAGCCAACCTAAGAGAGCCCATCCAAAACCATGGAGAGATACCGAGACTCAGACCAACACTGCTAAAAGTAGAGAAACCAAGACGGAAGCCAATCACCGTAATTCCTAATCAGATAGAAAGGTCGTACAAATTTAGTTACTAGCTGACTGGGCCAGTAGAAGTAGAACAGTCACATATCTGATAGATACTGGATGCAACACAACACAACACAACTTCCATTGAAATGAGTGTTCGACCATCTCTCCACACACATACAACAGAATGTACAGGAATATGGTTTGCTCACCCTGTTTGGACACATCCAACATATAAAATACGAAGTAACCTTCGTAGTGAGTCAAATCATCGAAGACGTAGTTTTAGGGATGCCATTCCTCGCCTAATAAAACTGTCAGATGGGATTCGAGAAGTCAATATTGAAAGTGCAAGAGAAAAAACTGCCCCACCCCCACCCCGGGTGGGCGCTGAGATGGAAACAGAGGCTGAACAGCAAGTCAAGGAATTATTGGCCGACGTTCTCATTGAGCCGGCAGAAGAAGCTTGGAGCTCCACCATTTTATCAGTGAAAAAGAAAGAGAACTCTTGGAGATTTTGCGTTGATTATCGCAAACTCACCGATGTCACTCAGCAGGATGTGTACCCAAATCCCCCGGATGGACCATATCGTTGACGCCTTGGCTGGCAGTAAATATTTCAGCACCTTGGATCTTACCACTGAATACTGACAGATGCCTCTGGACGAAGATTCTCAAAACAAGGCGGCCTTCACCACTCGAATTGGTTTTTTGAGGTGGAAGATGCTATCTTTCGGCCATACCTCCGCTGCTGCAACATTCCAACGACTCATGAAAAGGGTCCTACAAGAGCTCCACTGGAAGATCTGGCTGCTGCATCTGGACGATGGGATCATCATTGCTCCAAATTTTGAAACACACATCTAAAGGTTAGGCAAAACACCCACCAAATGGCCCATGCCGGCATCAATGGCCAGGCATGTCCGCCATGACACGTCGATTGGTAAAAAGTTGCGAAGTGTGCCAAGTACCCAAGAAAGGCAGGAAGCCCAACTCCCCAAAGGGACAGAGGTTATTTGCGGGTCGCCCATTTCAGAAATTAGCAGTCAACCTTGCGGGCCCCCTACCCCTCACCAAGAGAAATAACAGTTGGATATTCGTGCTCACCGACCATTTTATGCAATGGCGAGATGCCATCACCCTGCCCGACGCCACAACCACGGCAGTGGCAACTGCCTTAGACAAGCGTGTATTTAGTTATTTGGGGTTACTGGAACAATTACACACATGAAAATGGGCACAGTTTCAATCAACGCTCCCAGAGCAACTGTGTGCCCTGTGGAGTGTGCACAAAACTTGCACCACACCTTGCCATCCCCAAGGGAATGGCATGGTGAAAAGCAGCATAGGACACTAGGAGATGCTTTGAGGACCCTAATACTTAGCAAAGGGCAATATGAGTGGGACGATCTACTACCACAGATTATGCCAGCATGCCAAACCACTCCCAGCTCTACAACAGGGGGAACTCAAAACCAACTTGTGTTGGGTGGGTTAGTTTGACTTCCAGACCAACTAACTGGCACAAAATCCTCGCTGGACCCATATGGCATTACAGAACACACACTCCAGGTACAGAAAAACTTGGCCACCGCAAACGAATATGTTTGGACACAGCAACAACGAGGGAGCAGGAGGAGACCAACAAACCCCCCCCCCCCCCCCACTCCAGTTCAGTGAGGGAGAACTAGTAATGAGGGGAAGGAGGAGACCAACAACCTCCCCCCCCCTCCAGTTCAGTGAGGGAGAACTGGTGATGATGAGTAAGAAATGACATACAAAGCGCAGTAATCCTAAACTGCAACTTAGCTACGTAGGACCATATACCATCACCGAGACCTATCCCAACCACACCTACCGACTAGAAAGAAGTTGATAGGGTTTTACGCGGATGGCCGCCGCCGCTTCAAACTATACCGAATGTGCCAAGAGGCCATAGAGAGAGCGCCACCCAGCAGAAAACAAGCAATCTGACTCAACATGAGGGGAGCCTACCGAAGACACACAACCATACAAAGAGAAGAAGAGCGAGACCTTGTTAGAATACCCTCCACCCCAATAGAAGGGGACACAGAAAGACGGTTACCAACCACTAGCGAAATGCCCAGACTACAGCCAGAACCACAGCCTAGAGAGGAACATACAGAAGCCCGCGCAGTCAAACAAAAACCCCGTACTCCAATGACAGCTCTCCCACCAAGGGAAGAATCTCGCCCAGAGCCACCAGCCGAAGGTGGCAGAC
Source organism: Cryptosula pallasiana (assembly GCA_945261195.1). Taxonomy (NCBI): domain Eukaryota; kingdom Metazoa; phylum Bryozoa; class Gymnolaemata; order Cheilostomatida; family Cryptosulidae; genus Cryptosula; species Cryptosula pallasiana. The sequence goes on from CALYOO010000193.1 coordinate 29,444, forward strand.
CCTTTAGTGAAACCGAAAGGCCATCCATAACACATGAACCCGAAATAACAGAAGAAAGGGGTAGGTCACAGAGAACAAGAAAACAACCAGTAAAGTCACTGACTACCATTGCTATCAAACATTACAAAGAGAGAGAAAATCCCCACAAGAAAGCAAAACTAGCCACTCAGGAGGTACAACAACAGAAAGATCAGGAAAAATTACCCATACACCCTGGATGTTCTACGAAGATACACAAAACGATTTGGGTTGAACTCCAACAACAGAAACCAAACTAACATTGGTGGGGGTAGCCCTCCAAAGGGGGACACACCGACAAAAGATACAAGATGCACTAGACAGGCAACTCCCCAACCCATACCCATAGAGATACCAAGCTAAAGCAAGGGTTGTCAAGGCGACAATTGCCGGACAATACGTCACATCACGTGGACAAAATAAACAAAAGAATATGCCAACCAATGAGGATACAGTCTACTACGACTGTCGCCCAGATACAAATACAGAAATCACTGCAGCAACATGTCATTACGAGGAGGGAGTCGACGCCCAGCACCTACAAAAATCATCAATTCAATCAGAGAAAAAATGGCAGAAGAGAATGACGGACATTTATCAGTAGAAGAGGACCAGCACGTAGTTGCCAAATTAATAGAAGAACAGAGTGGGTCAGACATTAAAATGAAAAAAAGAAACAATCATAGCCGAATTCCTAGAAAAGAAATGGAAAGAACCAGATCTCTTCTACGAGGCAACCACTTCGCCATTACAGAAGGAGGAGCTCTTAGATGTAAAATGAGGCATAGCCAACCTTCCGTGTCCCCTCCACACACACCTACAAACTTCAGGAATTATGGCTGTTGGACAGCACCTTACTAGCGCTAAAACAGGCGATGCCTAAATGAGAACATAACAACCAGTGGGAGTGTAATGTATGCAAACTACGGCTAAGCAAGAAAAGGATTGTATATCACGTACGACGTCACTATGTATTTTATTTCTGTGCATGTGGACACAAGAGTGCATCTAGAGACACAATTCTCAAACAACTCAAACAACTAAGGGGGGACAGCTCCGCACGGAGGGGTAACCGACCCCTGTTCAAAGTGGACAGTGCTTCATACACAGATTTCTGCCAAGTGATGAATTGGACCAACCCACCAAACTTCGGCACACCAGCCCACATTAAAGAACGGTTGGCAAGCCCACCACCCCGACGATCTGTAAAAAAAATACTGAGCGATAAACTACCAAAAACGCCACTGAAAGTGAAAAAGCTCGATCCTAAACCTGACCAAGAAAGAAGAGGGCCAAAGAAGGAAAAAATAACTTATCGGTCGAAAGAAATATCAAGAGAAAATTTCACCACCAGTCGACTGAAGGTCAGCAGTGCTGAAGAAAAAGAAAGACAGCAGCTATGAAGGAGAGTACAGGAAGAGAGACGGGAGGGCTGGTACAGCAAAAAAAGAGGCTCGACAACGAACTTTACCATGTAACCAGAAAGGCCTATAGGTGTCTGCAGCAAGCAGAAGAGCTGAAAGCCGACATTCAAAGAGATAGAGACCTCCTATAGAGAAGACGATGAACTATCATATCTAAAATTCTATTGCATATACTGACTGTTCTATTTTTGTTTTGTCGTCCCTATATGTTTGAATATTGGCCCTACAGTTGCCAGTGGGCCGGAGTGTGTCGGGGACACCATCGATTGCCATGAGAACATGTACAGCATTCGATATCATGAACATTTACTGGAACATTTATTACTTTTATTCCTAGTTTTGTATACATTTTGCTAATTTTAGTATTTATTTTAAGTAATAGTTATTATAGAAGTTTTCCATGAAGAATATAAATATTATTTTCGTTATCTGCAGTAAAGCGTAGTTTACATTTTCTTTATTCTCTCCCTGTATTTCAATGGATGTAATATGCTAATAAAATCAGAGTTGAGAAGATTCTTACTCTCCTTAGACTACCGAAAAATAAACACAAATGGAACATAGTAAGAAACAACAACTTGGTCTAGTCAACGATCAGTGTGTGAGCACAACTTGGTAGAAAGTGAATAGTCAACTGGGCCCTCACTGTGTACGACCGATTAGGCGTATGGTACTAAGTCCTCTGTTCTCCACCGATAATCCGACTACACGCAGTTCGCCCTACAACCGAAAAACCAGTGGAAAGTGTAAAAGTTAGCTAGACTCCTCACTGTGTATTGCCACTAGCATACAACACTGTAAATTTCGTTCTGTTTGGCTAAACTGTCAACCCTGTTGTACATTGAACAAATAAAACACCAGCAATAACTGCTCATAAGAGAATCACAAATCACTTGCAGTACAGGTGGCAACTACATCACAAATTCCTATTCAATAATTGCTATCAACTGAGTGGGTGGAGCACATAAATAATGATGACACTCGATTGTAAATCACCATTTCCTGTACAAGGTACCTTTTTGTTGCAACAGGTGTTATCGGTGTTTTGTACATACTCATGTACATGTACATATTCATATTTGTGTAAATATTCATATATGTATTAACATTGTATAGCTACGCACATGTCCATACCCGCTTGTGACTATATCAATTTTCATGCCTGGATTAACATTTTATAACTATGTACTCATTGATAAAAAATGTTTTAGTTATGACTTATATTTATTAATACTTGACTTGAAATATTGTTTTAATCGTAGCGCCATTGTATTATATACTGCATTGTTTATTTAGAACTAGACTTATAAGCAACGAAGACAACAACTGTCAAGTATTTATGAGGAAATAAGCTTTATATGACTCAAAGTTGCTTCAATTTATAATCTACTATATTATTCATTTAAACTACAGGTACAAGTAAATTATTCATTTGCAACAATATTTACAAGTATCGACGGAAGGACTTGTCAATTGATACCATTAACTAAGCTTTATACATCGAGCGAAAACCGAAGCTTGAAAATCTCCGCTAAACCAATTTATGATGGATCGCAGTCGACAAAAAGTTTGCATCCGCTTTTTCAAACATACCAAGTTTTACGCATGTCTTTTTTGGTTACGCTTTACAAAGGTAATTAATCATCAATAGCAACTCAGCTTTAGAAAAATGATTAATCATCTTTCAACATTGTCAGTTGTGTTGTGAATATTCTAGAAAGACAATTCATTAAATATTACAGATGACTGTTTGCTACCATTCCAAATGTTCTATAAGGAATATTCATTTAATATTGCAGATGACTATTTGCTACACAAGAGTAGTAATATATGAGCAGATCTCCCTACCAAGTGTTTTTTTGTGGGGTTAAAATCTGGGGTTATGCAATGGGTTACGGCGTTGGATGGATTCGCCGAGTTTATATTGTATTTCATTTGAGGAGTACTTGAGTGGCATTTGAGTGGCATTTAAGTGGCATTTGAGTTTTGATTATTTTTTTACTTAATTTGAACTTATATGGTATATAGATTCTGAATGTATGGCATTTAAGTTTTGATAATTCTATACATAATTCTAACTCATATAGCATTCAAGTTTTGATAATTTTTTACATAATTCAAATTCATATGGTTACTTGAGAGAGAGAAAGGAGAGAGGGGAGAGGGGAGAGGAGAGATGAGAGAGGAGAGAAGAGAGAGGAGAGAGGAGAGAAGAGAGAGGAGAGAGGAGAAAGAGGAGAGAGACTTTTTAGTTTTCTATACATTCATGTATATATGGATAATTATGTACATATTTATGGTTATATTTACATTTACACTGCATAATATACATTTATTACATAATAAGTATATTAAATGCTATAAAATATGTTGGAAAATCACCAAATTAGACCTCTAGATGGTTAAAATCTACAGTATTTGGGAAATAATATGATTATATACATTGATTACATAATAAGTAGGGAAAATCTTCGTATATAATATAGCTAGAGTCAGTAAATACTAAGTAATACAAAGCACTACAACTTGTAATGACAATCAATGCATACATACATACATATGGTATCTTGAGAGAAAGAGAGAGAGGAGAGAGAGAGGAGAGAGATTTTTTTAGTTTTCTATACATTCATGTATATATGGTTAATTATGTACATATTTATGGCTATATTTATATCTACATAGAGAGAGGAGAGAGGAGAGAGGAGATATATCTACATTGAATTTTAGTTATTTACATAATAAGTATATTGAATACTATAAAATATCTTGGAAAATTGTCAAATTAGACCTCTAGATGGTTAAAATTTACAGTTTGATAATTTTTTTACATAAGTCGAATTCATATGGTTACTTGAGAGAGAGAGGAGAGAGGGGAGAGGGGAGAGGAGAGATGAGAGAGGAGAGAAGAGAGAGGAGAGAAGAGAGAGGAGAGAGGAGAGAGACTTTTTAGTTTTCTATACATTCATGTATATATGGATAATTATGTACATATTTATGGATATATTTACATTTACATTGCATAATATACATTTATTACATAATAAGTATATTAAATGCTATAAAATATGTTGGAAAATCAGCAAATTAGACCTCTAGATGGTTAAAATCTACAGTTACAGTATTTGGGAAATAACTGCAAGAGAGGAGAGAGGAGTATTTGGTAGAGGAGGGAGGAGAGAGGAAAGAGAGGGGGCTTGAGCATAAATATCTTGGAAAATTGTCAAATTAGACCTCTAGATGGTTAAAATTTACAGTATTTGGGAAATAACTACGATAGAAAACATTATGAATGTATGGCGTTTAAGTATTACTAGTTTTTTACATAATTTGAACTCATATGGTATCTTGAGAAAAAGGAGACAGGAAAAGAGGAGAGAGGAGGGAAATAATTGCACTCAAATGAAAAAAAATAGATGAAGCTAGATATTCATCTATTTGTATATATCCACAAGAAAACTAGGGTATTTGGTGAAGTATTCTTTTATTCCATTCAATTTTCATTAATTTTATTTGAATTGAAGTATTATTTACAATGGTTAGAATTTATTAAAATTGCTGCTCAATCCTTTATCCAACACCTACAACAATTTTTAGTAATAGTAGTGTATTTTTTAGTTTTTTATACAACCATGTATATATGGATAATTATGTACATATTTATGGATATATTTATATCTAGATTGAATAATATACATTTATGACATAATAACTATATTGAATGCTATAAAATATGTTGGAAAATCACCAAATTAGCCCTCTAGATGGTTAAAATTTACAGTATTTGGGAAATAACTGCAAGAGAGGAGAGAGGAGTATTTGGTAGAGGAGAGAGGAGAGAGGAGAGAGAGGAGGCTTGAGCGTAAATATTTCTTTTAGTTATTTACATAATAACTATATTGAATGCTATAAAATATCTTGGAAAATCGTCAAATTAGACCTCTAGATGGTTAAAATTTACAGTATTTGGGAAATAACTACAATAGAAAACATTATGAATGTATGGCATTTAAGTATTGATAGTTTTTTACATAATTCGAATTCATATGGTATCTTGAGAGAAAGGAGAGAGGAAAAGAGGACAGAGGAGGGGAAATAATTGCACTCAAATGAAAAAAATAGATGAAGCTAGATATTCATCTATTTGTATATATCCAAAAGAAAACAAGGGTATTTGGTGAAATATTCTTTTATTCCATTCAATTTTCATTAATTTTATTTGAGTTGAAGTATTATTTACAATGGTTAGAATTTATTAACATTACTGCTCAATCCTTTATCCAACACCTACAATAATTCTTAGTAATAGTAGTGTAATGAGACTGAGTAATAATCTACACACACCTTGTTCACTCTGTATGCTGTAGCACATGTTTTTCCTTTAGTTATCTGCAGTTACTTCAATTGGATCTTATCCAGATGTTTTATAGTCTTTGCTGCTACTGTGTTTTGTCTCAAACAGAAGTCCAAAGTAGGCATTGTGTCTACAAAATACAAAAAAATTGATTGTTACAATTGATTCATTTATTTTCATTGACTTTATCTACATATACATAAAGTAGCGAAGAAACAGTTTGTGTGAGTATGAAACTATCTAGAGCATAAATATTTCTTTTAGTTATATATATTTACACTTATTATGTTTACCATACATGTAATCAGCGTTAATTTTTGATTTTTGTTTAAAAACTAATATTATTTCTGGTAAAAAACTACATTAGTTAAGTTTTAGAATCATATAAATGAAATTTGTGTCAATTTAGCATCTACTGCATTATATATTTACAATATTACTTTGTAAATATTAGTGAAAGAAATTATGAAATACCTGCGAGTAATTAAGTAATTCAGTAAGGAAATTGATTGGAATCGTAGTAATATTTTTCAAATACAACATTGCTTTGCAACGACTATTAATGAAAGCGATTATGAAATTTTGATGAGTAACTAAGTAATCTAGTAAGGAAAACTGATCGAAATCACGGTAATATTTGTTAATAGATACTTGCGACAGGTTTTATCAACGAAAAAGTCAAGCGATTTTCAAATGTTTACGAGTAACTAAGCGATTCAGTAGAAAAAACTAACAGAAATCACGCGATATCCGTTTTTGAAATATTTACGATAAACCAAATTGGGACATTGCTGTTATCAACCAAAAGATCAAGCGAGTATCAAATTTTTACGAGTAACTAAGTGATTCAGTTGGCAAAAACCGATTGAGATCATGTGACATCCGTTACAAATATTTACGTCAAGTTAGCAACGGAAAAAACAAATATTTCTTAGAATATTCGCTATAGCAAGTTACGATAATTTTGTACTCGCTCTAAAGGTAAAGGTTTTCAGTCCATTTTTGGTCAGACCAAAATTTATGCGAGACGTTTTAGGCATTATTTCAGTCAACGTAATGTTACCAGTTCATTTTCACAAGTTTTTATTATTTATTTTAAAAATAAATAATTAGAGCTTTCTACTGGTGTTAAATTATTATTGATTGTTTTTTACCTTATCACCACTTAGAGCCAGATGATTTAATTAACTAAAGACAAATAATTATTTTAGCGTTTCTTACCTTGATGCTCTCCTAGTAGCTGTAGTAGATGATGCTTCTCCGCTTGCTGTTGAAGAACTGGATGCTTTCTATGTGAAAACAGTGGCTCTTAAATAGCTAAAGTTGCACTGATTAAACCCTATGAATCAGCATTTTTTCCAATGCTTTCGCGGGAATAAAAACTGTTTATTCCCGCGAAAGCAACGGTTTCCATTCGCGTGAAAATAAATTATTTATTCCCGCGAAAGCAACGGTTTCTATTCGTGTGAAAATAAATTATTTATTCCCGCGAAAGCAACGGTTTGTATTTGCCTGAAAATAAAATGTTTATTCCCGCGAAAGCAACGGTTTCCATTCGTGTGAAAATAAATTATTTATTCCCGCGAAAGCAACGGTTTGTATTCGCCTGAAAATAAATTGTTTATTCCCGCGAAAGCAACGGTTTGTATTCGCCTGAAAATAAAATGTTTATTCCCGCGAAAGCAACGCTTTCCATTCGTGTGAAAATAAATTATTTATTCCCGCGAAAGCAACGGTTTGTAATCGCCTGAACATAAAATGTTTATTCCCGCGAAAGCAACGGTTTGTATTCGCCTGAAAATAAATTATTTATTCCCGCGAAAGCAACGGTTTGTATTCGCCTGAAAATAAAATGTTTATTCCCGCGAAAGCAACGGTTTCCATTCGTGTGAAAATAAATTATTTATTCCCGCGAAAGCAACGGTTTGTATTCGCCTGAAAATAAATTATTTATTCCCGCGAAAGCAATGGTTTGTATTCGCCTGAAAATAAAATGTTTATTCCCGCGAAAGCAACGGTTTGTATTCGCCTGAAAATAAATTATTTATTCCCGCGAAAGCAACGGTTTGTATTCGCCTGAAAATAAAATGTTTATTCCCGCGAAAGCAACGGTTTCCATTCGTGTGAAAATAAATTATTTATTCCCGCGAAAGCAACGGTTTGTATTCGCCTGAAAATAAATTATTTATTCCCGCGAAAGCAACGGTTTGTATTTGCCTGAAAATAAAATGTTTATTCCCGCGAAAGCAACGGTTTGTATTCGTCTGAACATAAAATGTTTATTCCAGCGAAAGCAACGGTTTGTACTCGCCTGATAATGAATTATTTATTCCCGCGAAAGCAATGGTTTGTATTCGCCTGAAAATGAAATGTTTATTCCCGCGAAAGCAACGGTTTCCGTTCGCGTGAAAATAAAGTATTTATTCCCGCGAAAGCAACAGTTTCCATTCGTGTGAAAATAAAATATTTATTCCCGCGAAAGCAACGGTTTGTATTCGCCTGAAAATAAATTATTTATTCCCGCGAAAACATTGGTTTGTATTTGTGTGAAAATAAAATTTGTATTCCCGCGAAAGCAACGGTTTCCATTCGCGTGAAAATAAATTATTTATTCCCGCGAAAACACTGTTTTTTATTCACGCGAAAAAAACAGTTTATATTCCCGCGAAAGCATTGGAAAAAATGCTGATTCATAGGGTTTTATCAGTGCATTCTTAGCTATTTAAGAGCCACTGTTTTCACACCGAAAGCATCCAGTTCTTCAACAGTAAGCGGAGAAGCATCATCTACTACAGCTACTAGGAGACCATCAAGGTAAGAGATGCTAAAATAATTATTTGTCTTTAGTTAATTAAATCATCTGGCTCTAAGCGGTGATAAGGTAAAAAGTAATCAATATCAATAATTATTTAACACTAGTAGAAAGCTCTAATTATTTATTTTTAAATTTTATGCTAGTTTGAGACAAAACGCTGTATATAAAGCCAATGAAAATAAATGAATCAATTGTAACAATCAATTTTTTGTATTTTGTAGACACAATGTGTACTTTGGACTCTTGTTTGAGACGAAATGCATCAGTAGCAAAGACTATAAAACATCTGGTTAAGATCTACCAACAGCACACTTCTCCAACCCAGCAAGAATTTCTTTCAAGATCTACCACCTACTTAGATGATACCAAACCAATAAAGACTCAAACATCATGAGTTTTGAAAACCAATGAAGACTCAAACTACATGAATTTTGAAGACAGCATACTTCTCCAACACAGCAAGAATTCCTTTCAAGATCTACCACCTACTTAGATGATACCAAACCAATGAAGACTCAAACTACATGAGTTTTGGAAACCAATGAAGACTCAAACTACATGAATTTTGAAGACAGCATACTTCTCCAACACAGCAAGAATTCCTTTCAAGATCTACCACCTATTTAGATGATACCAAACCAATGAAGACTCAAACTACATGAGTTTTGAAGACAGCACACTTATCCAACACAGCAAGAATTCCTTTCAAGATCTACCACCTACTTAGATGATATCAAACCAATGAAGACTCAAACTACATGAATTTTGAAGACAGCATACTTCTCCAACACAGCAAGAATTCCTTTCAAGATCTACCACCTACTTAGATGATACCAAACCAATGAAGACTCAAACTACATGAGTTTTGAAGACAGCATACTCCTCCAACACAGCAAGAATTCCTTTCAAGATCTACCACCTACTTAGATGATGCCAAACCAATGAAGACTCAAACTACATCAATTTTGAAGACAGCACACTTCTCCAACACAGCAAGAATTCCTTTCAAGATCTACCACCTACTTAGATCATATCAAACCAATGAAGACTCAAACTACATGAATTTTGAAGACAGCATACTTCTCCAACACAGCAAGAATTCCTTTCAAGATCTACCACCTACTTAGATGATACCAAACCAATGAAGACTCAAACTACATGAGTTTTGAAAACCAATGAAGACTCAAACTACATGAATTTTGAAGACAGCATACTTCTCCAACACAGCAAGAATTCCTTTCAAGATCTACCACCTACTTAGATGATACCAAACCAATGAAGACTCAAACTACATGCGTTTTGAAGACAGCATACTCCTCCAACACAGCAAGAATTCCTTTCAAGATCTACCACCTACTTAGATGATGCCAAACCAATGAAGACTCAAACTACATCAATTTTGAAGACAGCACACTTCTCCAACACAGCAAGAATTCCTTTCAAGATCTACCACCTACTTAGATCATATCAAACCAATGAAGACTCAAACTACATGAATTTTGAAGACAGCATACTTCTCCAACACAGCAAGAATTCCTTTCAAGATCTACCACCGACTTAGATGATACCAAACCAATGAAGACTCAAACTACATGAGTTTTGAAGACAGCATACTTCTCCAACACAACAAGAATTCCTTTCAAGATCTACCACCTACTTAGATAATGCCAAACCAATGAAGACTCAAACTACATGAATTTTGAAGACAGCATACTTCTCCAACACAGCAAGAATTCCTTTCAAGATCTACCACCTACTTAGATGATACCAAACCAATGAAGACTCAAACTACATGAGTTTTGAAAACCAATGAAGACTCAAACTACATGAATTTTGAAGACAGCATACTTCTCCAACACAGCAAGAATTCCTTTCAAGATCTACCACCTACTTAGATGATACCAAACCAATGAAGACTCAAACTACATGAGTTTTGAAGACAGCATACTTCTCCAACACAGCAAGAATTCCTTTCAAGATCTACCACCTACTTAGATGATGCCAAACCAATGAAGACTCAAACTACATCAATTTTGAAGACAGCACACTTCTCCAACACAGCAAGAATTCCTTTCAAGATCTACCACCTACTTAGATCATATCAAACCAATGAAGACTCAAACTACATGAATTTTGAAGACAGCATACTTCTCCAACACAGCAAGAATTCCTTTCAAGATCTACCACCTACTTAGATGATACCAAACCAATGAAGACTCAAACTACATGAGTTTTTGAAGACAGCATACTTCTCCAACACAGCAAAAATTCCTTTCAAGATCTACCACCTACTTAGATGATGGCAAACCAATGAAGACTCAAATAACATGGATTTTGAAGATAAGATGATAGCAAACCAATGAAGACTCAATGTTACACAACATTACTTTCTCTCCTGCTTAGATGATACCAAACCAATGAAGACTCAAACTACATGGATTCTACTTCGATGATGCTGAAAAAGAAAACTGTCCAGAACAAGAGCTCAAGAAGCTAATCTATAACTCAAGGCTATCATATCACTATAGGTGAGTTTTACTAATTTTTACCATAAATTAAACAAAATGCTGAATATATACATTTTACAAGTGAAAAAAGGACTTTTTTGGTGAAATTAGTGTATTTTTTACAACAAAATGCTGAATATATACATTTTTCAGGGAAAAGAAGGACTTTTTTGGTGTAAATAGTGTATTTTTTTACAACAAAAATGCTGAACATATACATTTTCTAGGTGAAAAAAGGACTTTTTTGATGTAATTAGTGTATTTTTTACAACAAAATGCTGAATATATACATTTTCATGCTAATTGTTTTAGATAGATGAAAGAGAATCAAAAACACTTGGTGAAAATAATGCTCAAGAAAGAACAAGTTGAACAATGTAACTTGGTGAGTTATTTCCCTTTTCTAATAATGTAAACTATCCAATGTAACTAGAACTATAATTCAAATTCATGTAATTATTTTACATTTTCGCTTAATCATTCTATACTAATGCATAACTTTTTTATTTTAGTTCATTACGAAATTAAAAGCACATAGAACAGAAGTCTTCCTTCCTAAGATATAACATCACTACATCAAAGACATCATTGTAAAGGAACAAACTATGCATTAACTGTTACTACTTTGTATTTATTACAAGTTGTAGTGCTTTGTATTACTTAGTATTTACTGACTCTAGCTATATTATATGGGGAGATTTTCCTTAATTATTATGTAATAAATGTATATAATCATATAATGATTCATTTTTAATCAATGTATTAATTCAATTTAGATATATCTCCTCTCTTCTCTCTCTCTATGTAGATATAAATATACCCATAAATATGCACATAATTGACCATATATACATTATTTGCTAGAAAACTAAAAGATTTCTCTCTCCTCTCTCTCTTTCTCTCTCAAGATACCATATATATGTATGTATGTATGTATGAATGCATTGATTGTCATTACAAGTTGTATTGCTTTGTATAACTTAGTATTTACTGACTCTAGCTATATTATATAGGAAGATTTTCCCTACTTATTATGTAATCAGGTATATAATCATATAATGTTTCATTTTTGATCAAAATATTTATTCAATGTAGATATATCTCCTCTCTCTATGTAGATATAAATATACCCATAAATACGTACATAATTAACCATATATACATGAATGTATAGAAAACTAAAAAATCTCTCTCTCCTCTCTCTCTCCCTCTCTCCTCCCTCTCTCTCCTCTATCTCTTTCTTTCTCTCAAGTATGTATATAGTTATGTAAAAAAATTATCAAAACTTGAATGCCATACATTCAAAATCTATATGTCATATAAGTTCAAATCAAGTAAAAAAATAATCAAAACTCAAATGTCACTTAAATGCCACTCAAATGCCATTCAAATGCCCCTCAAATAAAATACAATATAAACTCGGCGAATTCATTCAACGCCATAACCCATTGCCCCACTCCAAGATCAGATCCACAAAAAAACACTTGGTAGGGAGATCTGCTCATATATTACTACTCACAAGTAAGCTGAACAAATCAAGTTGATCTTACAGGCAACAATACGCTTTACAATGTGAATGTTTTTGAAGTCGTGCTCATTGAATAACATAAACTGAAATATATTGAAGAATTTTACAATTTGTTTATTTTGAATTCTAGTTAATATTTGAGTGTAAACTCGTTACTATGATAAAATTAGCAAATAATACATCTCAGTATACGATTTTTGTAGACTTTTTTGTGGTTACGCTTTTTGACTTACAAAATACAAACACAGCCACTGATATGTATGTACGATGGGAATGCTCTAGGCTAGTCATGCTCAACCTGCGGCCTATTTAAAAATGGCTGCTTTTTGAGTTGTGAAATGAGGCCTTTTTGAATGATGTCAAAAATAAAAATAAAGGTTTTGTTTCATTTGCAAACTCGTGCAATAAGTAAAATAATCTCTGACTTGGGTCAATTGAGCAATTTCAGATTTTTCCATTTCCAGAATAGGGAAGTCTCCGTAATTTGTGCTTGGATTGCACAACCTGTAGTACTAATTAATCATCATTAGTGAGCATCATTAGGTAACTAGCCAACTAGTCAGCAACATCAGTGCAAGTAAAAGAATACGAACAATTGAACAAGAGAACAGACAATTTAACAACACTTGGACAGATGAGTTCTTAATGGTACCTCTCCCTTGTGGAGGGATGCTTTGCATGGAATGTAACAATACCATAAAAACCATTAAACGAGCCAATGCAAAGTCACACTTTGAAGCATAGCACGGTGCTACCTATGCTGGAATGACTGTGGAGTTTAAGAACAAAAGAGTAGAGGCGTTGAAGCATAGTAGACAGAGGCAACAGACCATGATGAGAGGCCCTATTGATGAGAATAAAAGAGCCAAACTTGCAAGTGCTAAAATCGCATATGTTCTCAACAAGAAAGGTGAGATTGCTTTTTTCAGAAACAAATATTGGTTTTTGTGATAACGATTGCCTGTTTTTGATTGACTCATCAAGGTCCAGATAATTTCTGGATGTACAAATTATCTGCACACACAGACGCAATGATGTCATAAGGTAGAAAATTAATTTTTTTCAAGTGAACCATTTATGGATGGCAATATGATAACAGAATGCATAAAGATCTCTGATGATAATGTTTATTATACTGAGAAGGATAAGCAGTCTTTCACGAAAATATCTTTTTCTCGTGTGACTATAACTCCCAGAACAGAACAACTGAGTCACAATATTCAGGTGCAGTTACAGGATAGGATCAAAGATATTTTGGCATTCTCACTTGCGCTCGATGAGTCGACAAATATGGTTGATACCGCACAGCTTTCAGTCTTTATTCGTGGTGTTGATAAAAGTCTGAATTTCACAGAAAATTTGTTAGCTTTGAGAAGTATGAAGGGCACCACAACTGCGACAGATATTTACAATGAGGTGATGGCTCCTATTGAAGGAAAAAACTTGATCTAGCAATGCTGAATGCTATCATCACTGATGGAGCACCATCTATTAAGGGAGTGAGACATGGATTCAACAAACTACTACTTGACAAGCTGGAAGCCGACAACATTGTCCCTCGGCCACCAGCTTTGCACTGCATTATTCAGAAGGAGATTCTTGCAGCAAAAACTATCGGCATGTCGAATGTCATGCAGGTAGTAAAAAAAATAATGAACTTTATAAAATCCAGAGGTCTCAAACGCAGGCAATTCAGAGAATACCTTTCAGAATTAGACGCAGAATATGACGATGTCCCATACTTTGCAGAAGTAAGGTGGTTGTCGAAGGGAAAGATGATAGAACGAACATACAAACTCAGAACTGAAATGTAATCGAAACTTTCTGTGAATACAAGGGCAAACATTCACCAGAGTTCAGAGATCCAGAATTCCTCAATGACTTTGCATTTCTTATTGACATCCTCACACATCTCAACCAACTCAACACAAAGTTACAAGGCAAAAATGAGCTTATATTGGATCTGTATCATCATGCGGGTGGGTTTGATGGAATTTTGGCGCTTTGGACAGATGAATTTGATTGGCATGACATTGATATTGAAAGCTTTCCAACACTGGCAAGTCGCCCAGGTTTTGATGAAGATCCTGAGGTGTTTCATTGGTATTAACCCTCCTGAATGAGCTGAGAGATGAATTTTAAAATAGATTATTGGACTTCAAAAACATTGGCGAAGATATCTGCTCATTTTCAGCCATAAAACATGTTGATGTGCCACGAAAACTTGAAAGTAGAGGTCATGCAACTAAAAAATGACCCAATCTTTTCCCCTCTGTTTGCACCAGGTGAAGACTTGCTCAAGTCTTATCAAAGCATACCACCAGAAAACTGTCCAAGAATAAGAGAGTTCGCTGGCCGCATGATCAGCATGTTTGGCCGCACATACTGCTGTGAGCAGTTATTCTCCAAACTGGGTTACGCAAAGAACAGATTCAGATCTCGACTAACCGACTCTCAACTGACCGATATATTGCATATCTCTGGCTCAGATATACAACCAGATTATATCACTCTTTTGGCCACTATACAATGCCAGCCATCTCATTAAATAGCCATTTACTCAGATCTATTTCATCTTAAAAAGAATCAAAGTTACAAACTTTACACAACCCAAATCTTCATATTTTTATGAAATCATATGGCGGCCATTTAGAAAGGTGGATAATGAAAATTTGGCTCAATTGAAAAAAAGATTGGGCACCCATGCTCTAGACGGTATGTTCATTGATTGGACATGATTTTGTATTTATTTTGCAACCTAGCTCTGAGAGTATTCTGCGATCAATTGCATTTTATAATAAAAACTCATTGTACTGTAACAGCTTTATGAGAGGTTTAAGAGTTTGTTCATAAAACAGCCAACTGTATGTGTTTATGAAACAGACAATTGTTTTAGACTAAAAGCTATGTAGTAAAAGTTGTAAGCTGAAACTTACAGGTAAAGTAATTATTAATTGGATTGATTGATTCTGGATAAAAAAGACTATATGGGAAGTTGATTTTGAGTACACACTTGCCTAATTACTGGTTTTAAAACATAATCATAAATTATTTTTTGTTTTACGCTCTAGGGAAGTTTTTGGTGAGAACGCATCCTATGAATCACCGTTTTTAAAATATACTCATGAATCATTCAATAGTTTACATTCTAGCTAACTTTTAAGTGTAAATATTGCTATTTGCTCTTTCTTTATTTTTTACATAGAAAATTTTTGATTCAAGTTTGGAAACGAATAGTAACCCCAGGTCTTGTACTCCTTCAAATATAACCATCCAACTAGGGTAACGGTTGAACCTGGTGTTTTACTTTTTTGTGTTGTATTTATTCTGCAAATGCTTTATATTGTGATTTTCTATGTCGATTTAGATCATAAAGTTGACTAGTTTATAAACTTGTAGGTTTATACTGAGTTTGGTATTGTGAGTTTGATTGTTGGATTACAATGGGGTTGTGACTGGGGTTATCCCCCCTTATAGGGGGCGCTGGTGTAAGTCCAACCGGAAAATGCCGAAATTTTTATATAGAGTACAATGCACAAATACAGAGTTGTGATGTTAAACTAGAATAAACAGGCTATTGCAATGCGATTGATATAATTGAACAAGCCACGGAGTTTACAGGGCTATAGCAGGTTACACGTACATAAGTTTTTAATCACACAAATGTAGCTATAGAGCAATAATCATTAAATAACCACGATGCGGTCAGCGATTATATACGATTGTTGGTACAGTAGTTAATAAATACGATGAGACACCAACGATAATTAATTTATTTAACGCAACGTTTATGTGTAAATGGATTGTCTGGTATCTGTTCGGGAAATAATAATAATAATACAAGTAATTAATCATTAGCATCTATCTACACCTCTATGAAACTATTATTATAAATGACAATAAGAATTTAATGTGGTGATAATTTTTTATAATAAT
The DNA here is from genome assembly GCA_945261195.1 of Cryptosula pallasiana. Lineage (NCBI taxonomy): Eukaryota > Metazoa > Bryozoa > Gymnolaemata > Cheilostomatida > Cryptosulidae > Cryptosula > Cryptosula pallasiana. The sequence goes on from CALYOO010000193.1 coordinate 46,023, forward strand.
AAAATCAATTATTCATTTTTTTATCATAATTGATTTATTAATATAATAACTAGTAATAATAATTAATAAGTTGTTACTACTATTATTATTATTATAATTATTATTTATTATTATAAAATTATAAGAAGCATCACATTAATAATTATTATTATTATTATCCAATAACAATTCAATAATAACCTTAATAATTACAATAGCAATCATAAACAGTAGAATCATGAATCGTGATTATAATAAATAAAAAAAGATTTCAATAATAACTATTATATAAAAAAATAGTTAGAATAATGATAACACGGGCATCAGAGGCCTGCCAAAAAAGAGAAGGAAGACGATGCGCCCGTTGCTAAATGTGTTAGTAATAACCTAGCTTTTTCACTCAGTTTCAACGAAATGGGTTTGTGATATTGAACTTTTTGCAAGCAACCGGATATTGCTACGAATAGTTTTTATTATAGGACGCATCGTCTCTGGTACTTTTTTCGGCAAGCCCCGGAGTTCCGTGGATAACAACTGTAATAAATAATAATTGAAAAAACTGTAAAAAAATATAAATCTTTGCTGATGCAGGTAGATTTGATGCTGCTGTCTTTAAAAATAGTCCAAAGTGTTTTTAGGGACATGTCATTATAGTATAAAATTGACAGCATGGAAGCTATCAGGGAAAAAACTGTCACGAGTCTGCATGAAGTAACTATATTTTATACGACGAACAATGGTAACTTCCGGTTGGATGTAGAAAGTTCAAAGAGAGATAACTCTTAATGTCACAACCCCATTGTATAGTTACTGGTATAGTTTTATTACAAGAAAATTGAAACTGTTTCCAATAATTGTATAACTTTATTACATCAGAAATAGTATAGGTATGCATGGAATACTTCAAACATGACTTCGAAAGAATGTACAGAAAAAGATAGTTGTTCATCAATTTGCACATATTTTTAAATATGAGGACGGAGTTTTTACAAAGTTCTTTAGTCCAATTCAATTGATAAAGTTTTTGAAAAGATTCTTTACCCCAAGTGTTTTTTACTTTTTTTTTTAAATACTAGTTAATATTTACAGTTTTTGGCATTTTAAGAATGGTGTCAAAATTGTTTTTGTCATGATATGGAAAATCTTTATAGCATCGTTTTGTTGAGACATACACCGTTTGTACTGAATTGGTAAAAGTTCTTTGTACAGAGCTCCGATGCTTAGCATGTGTTATGTGATGCAGAATATGACGGCTTGGATGTCATTTGATATATCGTTTACTGCTGAACAATATCAATATCTATCACATATATACGATGTATTTCCGAAATGAAATATTTTACGTATAGTGTTTTTGACGACATATTGATCAAAAATAAAAATATACGTACTAGTAAAGGGTGGTAGGTTTTGAAGTAAAATAATTAGAGTTTTTTATTTTTCCAGGAGTGCTAATTAATATTAGTAGATGTCGCTCCTTCAGTCACTGTTGTTAAAGTGGATGTTTTCTGTGTAAAAACGGTGGTTCTTAAATAGCTAATGTTGTACCAGTTGTCCTCGCATGAAAATGTTGTTTTTCCTGCGAGAAAGCCTTTATAATATACATGAAGGTTTCCTTGTGGAAAATGCCTTTTGTTTTCCCCGCTGGCTGCAAACCGAGCAAAAAACAAGTCAGGCGTTTGACTGTTTCACCTCGAGCAAAGTTTCTTTATGATATTTATGAAGATGGTTCGCACGAAAAAGCACTTTCCACGCGACGACCTCCATATATATTATAGATGAGTTTCGCGCGAGGTCAAACATTCAAACGTCTGACTCGTTTTTTGCTCGGCTTGCGGCCCGCGGGGGAAAACAAAAAGCACTTTCCACTCGAAGACCTTCATATATATTATAAAGGCTTTCACTTGCAGCAAACAAAATTTTCGCGCGAGGTCAACCGGTACAACTTTAACTATTTAAGAACCACTGTCTTTACACAGAAAACGTCCACGTTAATAGTAATGACCGAAGGAGCAACATCTACTACTACAGCTACTACAAGGACGCTCAGTGATAAGGTAAGAAATAATAAATAACTGTTTAACACTACTTGAAGAACTCAACTAGTTGCACCATGAAGTTGTCCTCTTATTACGATATGGAGATGTTCTCCTGGTCATAGAAGTATATCTCCTAGATAATTTTATGCTAATAGAACCTATCCTGTTTCCGTTCAATATCGCGGTCCTTGGCATTGATTGACAAAATCGTCTGTTTGTCGGAGAGAAAAAATAGTTTAGCATTAGATGATGTCTTGAACTACAGGTCGATTTTGAACTTTACAGCTAGTGTATGTTATCGCCCTAAAAATAACTAGAAATTACAATATTGTTTTGGTATTACATACATCTTTTGGAATTGTCTGACCTCCGCACACCTTAACCAATCAGAGCAAACGGCTAATGTGCAATTCAATCAGTGCAGGATCAACAGTCAAGGAGAGAACATCTATTTTGAGCTCCCCCTTTACTATGCAGTCATCATTCCTCTCTACTTCACACACCAACTATTCAGTAACCTGAGGACTTTAATACTTCAACATCATTTTATGTGTAGACTGCTGGGTAAAGTCTCTACGTTTCTGTGGTAAGACATTATTTTGTAGAACATTCTTCGCTGTGAGTCAACAAGATATTATTCACACACGTAGTCCAATGCCTTGGGCTTTGAATTTGATGTAGTAACGACCTATTTGATGTTATATTATTAAAAACATTATCTAGGAAAAAATGTATCTCATTTATGTGCTTCATTAATGTACAGGAGCATTGAGGGGCTCACCTGCACTTTAAGCTATTCTCATTTGGTGGTGTATACCTTTAATAATTGCGAGTTTATTTTCTGTTATGCACTTTCATTCGGATGTTCACCGTTATTTCACATTCTCTCATAAATGGCAACATCTCGGATTTACATGTCAGTTTTTCATGATACATTCAAAATTTTGTCACATGCTGTAAGATTTCTCTCATCCGAAAGCTTAATATAATTACTCTGTTTATCATTGTCTGTTCAGGGTACTACCAATAAAGTTGCCAAAAAGCTCAAACCACCATATCATTTTACTTCGTTATCGGCATCAAATAGTTATTATTCATTGTGTTTGATATGACTCTTATTTTAAAAATAATATTCAGAGGTTCAGATAATGGTAAATGTGGATTGATTTTATTTGCTTTTCATCATTATTATTATTATTATTGTTATTGTCATTGTCATTGTCATTGTCATTGTCATTGTCATTGTCATTGTCATTGTCATTGTCATTGTCATTGTCATTGTCATTGTCATTGTCATTGTCATTGTCATTGTCATCGTCATCGTCATCGTCATCGTCATCGTCATCGTCGTCGTCGTCGTCGTCGTCGTCGTCGTCGTCGTCGTCGTCGTCGTCGTCGCCGTCGCCGTCGCCGTCGACGTCGCCGTCGCCGTCGCCGTCGCCTTCGCCGTCACCGTCGCCGTCGCCGTCGCCATCGCTAATGCATGCTAATGCTAATGCTAATGCCATTGCTATTTGCTATTGCTATTGCTATTGCACGAAAGTAGATGTTTTTTGCACAAAAAATATCTTGCTCTCATACAAAAATTGGTGACTTTTTTCGCGCTAAAAGAGATGATTTTCTTGCCTAAAAACCTTTGTTATTTTTTGCGCAAAAGAACATGATTTTGTCCAAAAAATAGTAATTTTTTTTGCGCGAAAAAAAGATGTTTTTTTGCCTGAAAATATTATGTTGTTTTTGCATGAAAGATAATAATTTGTTGGCGTAAAAAACTTTTTTTGCCCAAAAATTTTTTTTTTCTTGAAAAAAATATTGATTTATTTCACGCAAAAAAAGCTTTGAAGGTTTCTCTATTTGATGATGATGATGATGATGATGATGATGATGATGATGATGATGATGATGATGATGATGATGATGATGATGATGAGGAGGAGGAGGAGGAGGAGGATGATGATGATGATGATTATGATGATGATGATGATGATGATGATGATGATGATGATGATGATGATGATGATGATGATGATGATGATGATGATGATGATGATGATGATGATGATGATGATGATGATGATGATGATGATGATGATGATGATGATGATGATGATGATGATGATGATGATGATGATGATGATGATGATGATGATGATGATGATGGTGACAAAGATGACAAAAACGATGATAAACAAGTTTGAATCTAAGTGATTGCAGATGACTTAAGGAACAACATCTGCTGAAGCAGCAACTAGGTTTCTTGAAAATGCTAAGGTAAACATTAATGAATTATTCTCAATTTACTTCATGAGGATGAAGTCAACGAAAACAAATGAATCAATTGTTACAATCAATTTTTTCTATTTTGTAGACACAATGCCCACTTTGAGATTTTTCCACGCGACAAAAATTGGTTCTGCTGCTCGTCCCACAAAAAAACATTTTCCGTTTTTTTGTTTTATCACTCAAAAGTATGTCATTTTTTGCAAAAAGATGGTGTTGTTTTCGCACAAAAATTTTCTGTTTTTTCCCGAAACTCCTCTATAACATATTTAACTTTTCACGCCAAAAAATGTATTTTTCCACAAATAAAAATGAAATTTGTATGTACGAAATACGATGTTTTTTTGCGCGAAAAGTGTAGGTTTTTTTGTATTTTTTCTTTCACAAAAAAGCGTTGTTTTTCCCGTGAAAAAAACAGCCTTTTTTGGAAAAAGATGGTGTTTTTCTCATGCAGAAAGTGGAGTTTTTTTCAAAAAACTTGTTTTTTTTTCCCAAAACGCCCTTATATTATATACAAGTTGTCACACGAAAAAAAGTCCTTTTTTTGTGCGAAAAAAGGTCATTATTTTGTGCGAAGAATGGTGTTGTTTTTGCGCTAAAAGTGGTGTTTTTTTCACCAAAAATTGTTGTTTTCATGCAAAAAAAGTCTTTCTCCGCTTGAAAAGCAGTGTTTTTTTCACAAATCATTAAAAAAACTTTCTTCTTCGTGATAAAGTAAAAGTTATTAAAAAATACCATTTCGAACCAGTTGAAAAATAAAAAAACTCCAATTATTTTGCTTCAATACTTATCACTCTGTACTAGTAAGTATCTTTTAGTTTAGATCAATATTGTAACGGTCTTCCCCGGTGTATGAGGTTGACCTATACTGGTACCTACAAGAGTGCTATATTGTCCGGCTTTGCTTCTACTGTAACGGTAGCGTAGCAGTAGAGTGGCACAGCTTTGGTGGTTTATCTTGCGCTAGATATAACCGGATGCTGCTCTAGAGCAGGCACAACTGAGTTCAGGCAATCGGCCACACAGATACCACAGAGTTGGAAGTAACAATAGTTTATTACTACCAATCAAAGGCAAACAATGTCTAATTGTAACACACAAAAGTGAATGATTGACACAAAGTATAGATAAAGAACGATTGCAACTATTGGCAAGGGTCGAGTGAATACTCCACATGTAACTGATCAGAACAGTTCGCTTGCTAGTTACTTCTGAGTCCTCTTCTGCTCGATGTCTCTTTACGATCTGAGCATATGTCTAAGCACTATCCAAGGCTGAATAAGAACAAACTGAAGAGCTGGGCGGAATGCAAGAGTATTTATAAGAAATAAAAAACCAACTAATAACATTTGCATATGATTGGTTAAAAATAATACACTCAGCGAGGCATAAAAAGGCAAGCATAAGCTGGTACACTAGTACTAGAGAATAACTATAAATACATGTGAGTCAGAACGCTAGAGGCGGGAATCCTTCCTTGAGTGAGCTGCAGGTCAGCTGTACTCTTGTACACTCAAGCGTAGTAATCCAGTGAGCATTCTTTAGGTAGAAGAGATATATATATAATAGCACCGGCTGGAGATTAGGAAGCTGCACTGTGCAAATCTATTACAATATGTCATAAAACACGCTCTACGTAAAAGATTTCCTTTCAGAAGTATAACATAAATACGAGGAAGATAATGAGATTGCTTAGCAGAAAGTGGTATATCAATTGACATTCCAAGCCATCATATTTTGCATGGCGCACCACATGCTAAGCATGAGAGCTCTGCATGGAGAACTTTCACCGATTCAATCCGAAATTTCTATGTCACCACAAAACTATGCTATAGAGATCTTCCATGTAATGACAGACAAAAATTTTGAAACCATTCTAGAAATGCTAAGAGTTATGATTATTAACAAATATTTGAAAAAAATATTAAAGAGCGGCTTGGGATAAAAAACTTTTTCAAAAATTATATCAATTGAATTGGACTAAGAAAACTTTGTACAAAATCCGTCTTCATATTTACAGATATTTGCAAATAGATAAACAGCTTTCTTCTTCTGTACTTTCTTTTGAACTCATGTTAGAAGTGTTCCGTGGATATCTATATTATTTCTTATATAATAAATTTTTTTGTAATGAAACTATGCCAATAACTATGCAATGTTAGTCCAACAATCAAACTCACAATACAAAATTCAGTATAAGCCCACACATTTGTAAACTGGTCAACCTCATGATCTAAATCCACATAAATAGTCACAATATAAACCCCCTGCAAAATGAATACAACAAAACAAATTAAAACACCTGGTGCACACAAAAAGGTACCTAAGACAACAACAAAATTCTAAAAACCTGGTGCACACGGAAAGGCACCTCAGCACCAATAAATAGGACCAAGAGTACCTCCAACACAAATACCATAGCGCTGGATAACAGCACCAGATAACAGTACAGCGTGGTTAGCACTGGACAATCAGCCAGAAATTTTGAACCAGGCAGAGGCTGTCTCATTCAAATCTTTGTTTGCTATCAGTTATCCACAATTTTATGCAAATTTAAAAATACCGTGTGAAACTGTGCCGACGAATCATGCTTACCTGGCACAGGGTAATGTAGTTGCAGTTAATCATAGTTACAAGTGAAGGATGACACGAAAGTTTCAAGTTGCTTCCTCATAACTATAGGTATGGATCACAATTCTTGACAATTGTAATGCAAAGGTGTCACAGGGTCAAAGTTCAGACACGAGTCCACTCACCTCACTGCCAACAACCAATAGGACAATAAATGAAGGATATGCTCAAGTGATTTACTATATTTGCCTTACTGTTCTAGTAAATGTGATTGGTCATAGATTAGGCGGTATATGTTGTATTTTTGCATGAATATGGAAGACTGAGCCAGGGAGCTCAGGTTTATTTTTTAGAAATGAACCTTAAACTTCAAGGTTCATCTTGTTGTCTTCCTAGATAGGGAGTTGCAGAGATAAACTTAGACAAGCAACGTAGCGGTTTTGACCAAGTAGGGGCAAAAATTCTTCACAATACTCACCAAAACTTAGAAACATTTTTTTATTATATTTCAAACGGTTTGCAATCACCAGAACTACAATTTATTTAGTGAGATCATAAAGTTTGACAAGCCACATAATCAACGTCTCATTGCTCAGGAAAAAGTTAAATCTGTCTAAAGGATAAAAATATCATTGCATCTAGTACATTTAGGAGTCACCACACTGGATACTGTTGGCAAACCAGTGGCAGCCTAGCTAGACAATAAAGAGCTTATTTACAGCTAGTCATCTTGCATGCAGGATTATTTGTGAAAAAGAAAAGTTGTGATTACTAGCAACATTTGCCATTCATAGTCTATGCAAAACGTTACCAAAAGGCGTATATTTGTGTTGTGCAGCATGTCAATAATTTAGTTTTGTGATGAATTATTTGTAATGAAACAGTGAGAGGACTCAGATAAGTGGTAGCAAGCCTTTTGGTTTCGCTGTTGTTGATTGGAACATTGTTTGAAAGTTGATAGATTGAACATTTACCGGAAATGGATAATGCATTAAAATTTAGTTATATGTTGTCTCTACACCGTGTTCCCCATGTCTCCACCCCACACAATTTTAATATGGTCCCGCTAATCTCTACTTTTAAGGCTTTCAACTTTTCTAAAACAGCCATCGCTTCAATAAATAGTGCTTTATTATCCCCACAGGCCATTGGAACAGACACAGTTTACACCCCGTCCTTTTTCCCTCCAATCGCTCAAACTATCGCCCTCTAGTGTGAATATAAGTTCCCCTAAATACTCGTAGAGCTTACTACAAACTCTACTTGAGTTGCGTTCCATGGGGGAAACAAATCCTCAGAAGTAGATAACCAGCAAACACCGGAACCTGACTTCCTTGTGAAGCCGTACCCAAGAGCCAAATATAGAAAACCGTCTCTCAAGCCAAGTTATTGGAGAGAAATATAGAGTCTTAGTAAAATCGATTTTTTATCACGAAGCCATTGAGATGGCTATTAGATTCAGTAGCTAATTTGCTTTGCTAGTAAAAATTTTTGTTGTAATATTGTATCATAATAATGCAGAACTACTACATATAAATGCTGATTGATACTTGGTTGGATATATTTGATATTTGGTTGTTAGGTTGAGTTCTACGTTGAGCCTAGGTCAAGCTGAAGTAGAGATGAGGTCGAGGTTTGGTCAAGTCAAGGTAGATTTAAGGCTGCTCCACACGGCAACAAAACGAAGACGAAACGTCAAATTAATTTCGTAACGAATATCAATTTGCCCAACGAAAGCCCTACCGGCACTTTGGTACCGTTGCGGTGACGTTTCGTCCAGACCCAGCAGTGCTTGGTTGGCATTTTTTCGTTAGTCGATCATTGGTCAAAAGTCTTTTTTGCATTTTGCTATTGGCCACACAAGGCGTAACTTCATTGGTCCAAGTTGCGTTAGTGGGGCTAAACACAGTGCACGTTACTAAAATTTATTATTATAATAATTATAATTATTATTACTAGAACTATTATATTAAATACTACCATTGGCTGGCAGTTGTTAATTATTATTGTTATTAAATTTGCCTTACGGTGTTATTGTTATAATAAAAATTATTATAATTTTTAAAGTAATTATTATTACAGTAGGTAAACAATTTTTCAATAAAAATTGGGCCTACTGCAACAAAATAACAAATGATTCATCATAATTTATTATTATTATTAGGAATTAAAAAGAACCTAGCACTTATAAAATTACTAGCCCGGTGAGTGAGTAATAATGATAACCAGTTCATAAATAATTAAGTTTACTCACCAATAAATTAACTAAATGCGAATATCTGGAAGCTGTCCGTACAGAAGAACTAGTAGAAGAACTACTAGTATTGGACACTACAATTATTATGATTGGCGGCAGTTGTTATTACAATTCGTGTATTGTCATTGGCTGGCAGTTGTTTGTCGCTGATCGGCTACATGCAGTTTTGTTCGAGTGTGAAGCAAATTCTGTTAACACTGCACCGAAACGAAAAACTTTTCGTTTCAGCCAGTTCGTTTTGTCTTCGTTTCGTCGCCTTGTGGAGCAGCCTTTAAAGTCAAGTCAATTTTGAGTGTGTTAAAACCTGTGTACTACAGAGAAAAACTTAACTACGGTGACAGTTTTGGATGTATCTAGCCACTCCACTGTAGAGCATACCCATTTCTTGCCTAAATACACTTCACAAACAGTAAGAGGGGGCTGAAAATCTCCACACTCTGTAATTATGGTGGTTCAGAACTTTATGAAGTATTTGATAGAAACAACTAGCTCTAAACCATTTTATATCAACAGAAAAAATGTCTCTTCACTAATATTTGTTTCAGAGTGGCTGGTCTCAGAGAGAAAAAGGGTGTATCAGCTAATACTACTAGTTTTGAACATTACTTGTTATAGCAAAAGTTTCATGAAAGAAAATCCAGGAGTAGAGAATATTAAAATTGACTAACAAGTACTCACAGAAGTTACACACCAACAATTTATTGAAAAGATCAATTTACAGTTGTGATTTTCCATACAATATGGTGCTCACACTACCACAGTTGTGGAATAAGTGTAGCTCAATTTGAAATATCCTGTTTCCATGATCAATTACCAAGGTTCCATGAGAGGATAATCACGCGACAAAAAATCGACTTTCAAAGTCGATCTGATAATGCGGTAGAAATATCCATGGAAGTGCACACGTCGCCGCAGTTTTTGTCCCAGGAGAAAGTCGCTCAACTCGGGCGAATTTTACTGGCGACTTTTGTTTTTTCTGCATGGAGGCATCAGCGCGTCGCATCTGCGATGTTCTGATTGTGCGCACTGAACACCTTGCAATATCCGTATCCGTTGCTAAATAAATAATTTCAATATTATGGGTTCATCACATTTATTCAGTGATTACTTCTGCACACACACACAACTGCGGTCTTACAGAATCTACCGTGGAGACACAAGAACGTACTGCATGGAGTAATGCTGAGACAAAAACGTTGATTGATTATTTAATTGATCGCCAGGCATATAGAGTCCTGGATTCCACACGGCAGCAAAATATCGAATTGTTCAACGAAATTTCAAACTTGATGAAGGAACAAAATAACATTCTCAAAACACCAGTGCAATGCAGGACAAAATTCAAAGCGTTGAAGGCAAAATACATGCAACTGAAAGCTTTAATGCTTACTTCAGGTGAGTTATGATGATAATGATAGTAGTTATAATAATTGATAAATAAATGATAATAATTTATTTACATAAACTTGTTGTTGTTAGCAATAATAATAATAATTATAATAACAATTAGTATTAATAGCTATAATAATTAATTAATAATAGTAGTACTAGTAGTGTTATTATTCTTTTTGTAGGTACTCCTGATATAGTTGTCTTATCAAAAAAAATCTCATCCAAATAATTGTTTTATTATTCAATTTATTATTATTATTATGAATGATAAATAAATGGTAATAATAATAAATATTATTTAAATTATGCATAGCAACAGACAGAAGTGCGTCTTTTTGATAACAAAATAAATAAATATTATTACAATTGTTTAAAATTTAATACTATCTATGACCACTTTTCTTGTTATTATCAACAATTTTAGTAATAATAATAGTAATTTTCATTGTATTTACAGTATAGCTAATCATCACATGTTAATAATTAAATACTCTTTGTTGTTATGTGAAATAATGTTACCTATCATCTGATCATGAATGATGATTATTATTAATATTGTTAATTTGTGGTGATAATAATAGTCATAATGTTTATGTTCAAAGGACATGAGCCATGTCAATTACTTATACAAGTAATACTAGTAAAATTACTTAAAATACTTATTTAAATCATTGCAGATGTATTCTGACGAGAGCATTCATAATGTACCCAATTTTTTGGTGCCCCTCACTTTCATCTACATAACATTTCCTCCTAATTTTTTTGTGGTACATATGTATGTAGCAATTGGTACTACCTTGTTACCAAATCTTTTTATTATTGCCATGGTCATTTTGCGTGTCGTTCTATTTGTGGCTCCAGGTATTGGGAGTATTTATTAGCTAGCAAAATATCTTCTTGCATTATATTGACAGTCTTCTCTATATTCATACCACAATTGTTTGTATTTAAACATTTTTCCATAGACTTACATTATGCTCAGTCAATATTCCCATCATTCTCATTCTTTTTGTGACAAAAATATGACATTATAAACATTTGGCTGGATCCGAACATTTATCAAATTGTCATTTTTTTACTTGATGACCTCTGCTTGAAATAAAAACTAGTTCAGTTTCGCAACACAGCATCCCAACTTATACAATACTAAATGAATCATACTATTATTTGTTTATTGTGACCTGCTATTTAGTAACTGAATAGTCTGATGTTTGTGTGAACTTCATAAAATTTCTTTGCAAAAAACACAGTTCTTGTAGTAGTTTGGAAAGTAATAATTTTTTATGTTAAATAATTTTGATAAAATGCATTGCCTTTATACAAGTGGTGCCAGAGAGAAGTATCATGGCTCAGTTATGTAACAAAAACAATTGGATAGACAGCAACGGAGTTCTTAAGTACTTTCACCTTTCTGTTATAAATACATTAAGCAGCCAAATCTTGTTTCCTGAGAGGATATTTCTTCTCACCTAACAATTGGTAAAGCCAAATGTAGTCAGTCAGACTCTGCATTGAATACAGTTATATAATAAAACAAAAGATAAACTAGAGAGAACTTATCAACTTACGCACCTTCAGCAGCCAAAGCTGGTTAACTGTTCTTTGTTCTTATTTGCAATAAAGACAATGTAACCTGAAGGTTTCATATAAATTTTTCTCGTGTGATATAATGAAACAAAAAATTGTCCAGTGTTTAGAAATGAGTTTTGTCTTTGTTAGCTTGCAATAAGATGAGAATGTCGTTAAGGTGATACGTACATATTTGTAAAATGTATAATTGAAATGTTGACCTGCACTCAGAAAATAAAAAAAAAAAACGTGTCGTTTTAGGAGAAGCAAATAAGCGATGGCGATGGTTCGCCAAAATGCAAGACTTGCTGGGTGCACGTCCTGCAGCAATGGCAATGAGTGGTGGAGTGGAGTCCTCTGACCAGGGTACTGATCACGTCTTTCAATTTGTGTGCATACATTTTCATTTGTCGTCATTAGATTTGACGTTAACTCAAGTTTAAATCTACGCAAAGACCAAAATTAAATCCAGCTCAGCATACATTTTCATGGTGAAAAGTAGTATTTATGAGAGACCTAGTTGTAGTCATAAAGACAAGAATAATAATATTCTAAAACCAATCCGAAAGATTCTAGAGTATTTCGCAGACATTAATTCTGGCAACTATCTTTGCTCGAAATTGTGATAAAGTTTTTTGCTGTAATACAACTGCCTGTCAGCTTTATTCAGATGTCGAAAGTTGAAAGATTGCCTCAATTTTTTTAGATCTTGTCTTCATGTTCATAAGATTTAATAGTATGCAAAAAGATTGTTTAATTATTTCCTCACTTGATAAATTATTGTTTGATCTAATGTTATAGATGCTGGAGCTAGCACAAGCGCTCGCTGTGCACCCTCAACCGTAACAGCACCGGAGGTACCAGCTGAACCTGGAACACAGGTTTCCACCGACCCTGCAGTTGCGGATGCACCACCAGCTAGTCAGCCAACCAGCCCTCGACCTATGTCTCCACAGCCAGCGGATTCTCCTCCACCACCACCACCACCACCAGCAGTCAGACCTGCCAGGCAGGGAAGGTTTCGGAACCCATTTAGGCAGCGGGTTGCTGCCGACAGAGAACCTCCGGCAATGACGCCCTTCCAAACTGAGATGATTGGCCTGATAAGACAGAGTAACGAGACAATGAGAAATAATTCAGAGGGGCTGCTTGCTGAAATGAGACATTTCCGGGAGCAGAACCATCTATTACAGTAGAACATTTCGAGCATCATGACAATGATGAGTTCACAGCAACCTTGCTCCTCTGTACAACGTCCGCCGCCTAATTTCCCACCTCATCGTCTCTTCTCTCCACCGCATTCATATACACCATCACCACCCCACCCTACCTCTACACCTCCACCTAATGTACTCTCACGTAGCAATCTAACACAACCTGCTCACTCAGCAGTTTTTGAGGGGTTAGAGGTTCTCTATGGTGACAGCAATCTTGATTAAGTCACCAAAAATTTTTGATGTAACATTGGTTAGTACGTTCTTTTCTGTGCTTCACTTTGGCTCTTGAACTTTTTTGTCAAGCATTACTTGTTTATTAATAAATAATTTTTTGCTTTGTTACTTAATATGTACACAGTAATATAATAAACACATAATAAAACTTTTATGGAGGTTTATTTTTCACTTTACACTTGACGATTATCGGTACAAACATCTCTCATCGTGTGAGAATTACTATATTATTTTAGAAACATGTTGCAGGTTAAATTATTTTTACGGTTCGCTAACAGCTGTGGCTGGTGAATTGTTGAAATATATCAACTTGCATTGCATTTAAACCGTTCTTAACTAAATCCTCACAAACAAACAGCACGGTAACTGGTATAAAGTACATGGCTAGGTGTAATGCAAATTCCTCGACTTTCTGAAACTATCACATGTCAATAGTTCTGGAGTTAATTTCAGGTAGTAATACAGAAAAACTCAGAACACTTGCTCAAAAATTATATTATGACAAATAAGACAGAAATAGACACATAAAATTGAACATAAATATAACCAAAATCCAGGTTACAAGTTAGCCAACAGAAATTTACAAGAATATGAAAAGTCACACACAAGTTTGACAAGCTTGACTAGTTGTATGTACATTGTACGTAACAGTATGTACATTAACGATGTGACGATCGTCGCAAGGGTGCAACAGCAGCTAGATGCTGGCAAATGGTGTCTCTAATCAATGCACCACCAGGCTCTATCCGCTGCTCTGGCTGGGCTGGCGGTTGTTGCGCGTCAGGATGATGAATTTCTTCATTAATTTGCGCTCCTATCAGAGGGAGTTTCAAGCTTTCACATATGTTGTGGAGACAACAGCATGTCAAAACGACGTAAGGTGCGAGCTGTGTTCTACAGTCCATTTTTTTACAGACCATTCTCCAGCGCGCTTTTAAACGTCCAAACGAATTTTCAACCATAATCCGTGCAGCAGAGTGATACACATTGAAAATTTCTTGCTCTGCAGAGAGGTTTCGTCCTGTATATCCTTTGACTATTCTAGCGGACAAAGGATACGCGGGGTCACCAAGAATATGCAGAGGAATCGCAACTCCATTGATTTGGCGATCATTTACAGGCATAGATGTTGCGAGTTTTGCACGCAAAGAAGAATGGTTGAAGACATTGGAATCATGCATGGATCCTGGACATTTGCATGAGACGTCCCTAAACATGTATCTATCATCCACTAAACCTTGTAGTACAATAGAAGGATACATTTTTCTGTTGATGTAATCTGCTAAGCCAACAGCTGGAGGTGAAATGGCAATGTGCGATCCGTCTATTGCACCAAAAGCCTGGCAGTAATAATGTCAACTTTCAATTCGCCTAGCAATTTCTACAGCTTCCTCCGCTGTCGGAAACTTGATGTAGTTGGAACTCTTCGTTGCCATTGACACACAGAATCCATTTACACATCTGAAAACTGTTATTTTAGACACTCCAAATGTCTCAGCAACGACCCGATACTCAGCACAACTTGCCAACTTAAACAATGCAATGCAGACTCTCTTCAGCAGGGGAACTGGCATTCTGACAGTGGCCATCTCTGGTGCCAGATCCTCGCGTACGACCTCAGCAAGCTTTTCTACTTCAGCTCGTGGCAGTCGCATGTGGTGCATCCATAGTGAATCCTGGGCATTTAGCAGAATATCTTCATACCAGTTGGTGCTTCTGGGCTACAAAAAATGGTATTTTATAACATTTATAGGATAACAAGTGGTGATTACATTGCGAAATTGTACAGATATGCAGTGCAATCCATCATACAGTGCTATACTCACAGTATATATAATTAGCAACATTTTCTTTCAAACCAAACTTCAACACACTGGAGACAATTTCCATTTTACTAAAAAATTGGCATACTAGAATCTGAATTTTTTAGCCAAACAACATTTTTATATGCTGGTTTTGGCAAAACAATAGTGATGTATTTTTTGTTGTTGTAAAAAGTAAAATATTACTGGCATTATCTCAGAGCAAACTGAAGTTTCATCAGTAGACAGAAATAGACAATAATTATCCGGACAACCAGTGCTTGGTGTTCGGTCGACAATTGCTTACTGATACAAATCCAATCACCGGTTGACAATGTCCAGCCTAAATATCTACTCTCCGGAGTCCGCAGTGTCTGACATAATTGTCTATTGACAAGATAATTGTCTCTAATGAGACACCTCTCACCTCAACACAAACAATACTAGAGACACCTCTCACCTCAACAATACATTTACTCTCTTTAATCCCTTAATTATATGCTTTCACACACTGAAGAATGTCAGGGGGGTTCCGAGAAACAGGATAAAAAATTTTAATCTCGTTTTGAACAAGCTAGCTAACTAGTCTTTGATACACGCTGAAAAGGTCTATGAGAAGGTCTGTTTAAAGTGAGAATATCACAGTAGAAAATGTTGATGTTTTTGGATTAGCATATAATGCTGCGAAAACTATAGTATTTCACAATGGGACCTAACATGTACACCACCCGTATTTATGGACTCACCCTTATATTATATGGTGGCCACTTGGCTTTGTTATAGTATGGTTGATAAGCAGGCATGTTATAACGCAATTATTATTGCACATTATTTTTTATCCTTTAATTAGTAAACCATAGAGTAAAGAAATATAGGATTCATTTTGGAGCAAACTTTCAATCATTCTGATATCACTAACTGCATCTAACTTGTTTTATAACAATGATACTGCTTCTAATAATCGTCAAATTGACAACAAAACCTTTTCTAATAATAAATTTTTTGACATGGCATTGTCTCGAACTGGTAAGATGATCGAAATCAACCATGGTGAGGTTTCTGGTGAGATACTTCAAAAAACATCTTTTGGGGTAACATAGAGGGCAGCCTTAATGTTTACTTTACAAAATATACACCGCAGTCTTTGTTATCATAAAGATGATGGTGCTATTACTTATAATTTTTGATGCTGATGATATTTGCTATAAAAATTGTTTCACAATTAATTCTTTGCGATAAAAACAAAAGCAATATGGGAATAATAGTGGTTGAAAAAAATAATAATAATGACAACGATTTACATAGTAGTAATAAGATTATTGATACGTCAAGGTGTGTAAAGTTACATGTACCTTGTTGTTGTAAGTTATGAGCAATTGGATATATAACAATATCATATATATATATAATGATACTGTTAGTTTTTGTTAGATACTGTTTTTTATTATTATGACAGGCTTGTTGAACTTAATTAGTAGTGGTAGTTTTGAATTTAAAACAATGAAAATTGAATAGCTTGATTGATGGAAAATAATAATTAATATTCATTGCTGTGTAATATTGTACAGGAATTTACTGTCTGGGTGGTAGCCACCTGTACACCTCCCGAACACTTTGCCAACCCTAGCTAATGCAGTGCACAATAATCGTGTAATTATTGTTACCAGGCTACTACTGACTTTGGTCATGCAAAAGAACAACCGAATCTGGTGTAGATCAAGTGCTGGCAGTTGCAATAATTATTCAATAATTATTGGCTGCGTTTGAACCTCTCTAGGCTCGACAATAATCAGTGCCGTGATTGTTGTCTAGTTTAAAGTTTGTCTCGAACTTTATTGCACACAATAATTCCGCAGGAATTACTGTTTAGTTTATAGTTTGTTGCGAACTTTGGGCTACCGACAATAATGGTGCTGTAATTACCGACAATAATTACGATGCGTTATTATTGTATAAGTCTATTTCGAACTCCACAGTTCGGATTGCAATGTGTGTCGAACTACTAGGGCACCAGGTACTTTGCGTCGCACACCTCGGGTCGAGGGAATACGCAGTAAGAGAGTGAACAATCTTACTTTCCGCCAAGCCTCGTGCTTACTAATAGTCGACCAGCGCTTGTAGTTATGATGCTCCTAGCTATGCTCAGTGCTTGCTTCTAGAGAGAGAGAATCATCTGAGAGTCAGGCTAACTCTGATATTTATTTCGTGAACACTCACATATAAACAAAGTAGGCGGGTGTGATTAGCACAAGTCACACCCTTAGATAAAATATTGGCAAACCACGCCTTGCCTTCCATGAAGCACCAAAATGCGAGTAATAATAAATTCGTGGAAAAAGTTAGTAAAAATATAATAGAATAATTATTTAAGTATAACTTGAGTAAGGGCAATAGAAATATACAGATTGGCAAGCATAGAACGCACAGTAGGAATAAAGGTAATAGAATGTAAATGTTCGTAATGGCTGCGTAACTAGGTAAACAATATGGCGTCTCTTTACCGAAGAGTGCCAGCGTCCCTTACACACTCCCCGCCATTGGAAGCCGTAGGCCCAATAAAATAAACTAGGGCGCTGGAGTAAGATGTAATGTACAGAGTCCATTATGTTTCTACAGGAGGTTGCGTTCCTTCTGGATGTTGTCCTTTAGCTCCTCGATCCGCTGTAGGCATCTGAAGGCGTCGTGAGTAAGGCGGTATAGCTCCCCTTCATACCTCTTGATACGTCGGTATCGGTCCTCCCGACGTTCCTCATTTATGCGTTCCCTCTGCCTCCTATCTTCTTTATTTTCAGTGATGAAGGCGGGTGCAGTTGTTGTCTGCGGCTTTGTTCGTTGCTCTACTGGTGGTTGTGTCTTTTGGTCGACCAGTTCTACTTTCATCACTTTTATTGGTATCTCCTCTAGCTTTTCTCCCAGCCGTTTCTTGACTGGAACCTTGTCGGGTGTCTGGTTACTCTGCTCTTTGATCGGGATAGGTGTACCGAACGGCGTCGGGTGCTCCCACTGTAGTGTCTTGCAGAAGTCGGGATAGGATTGTTTATCCACCTCATACAGTGGTCTCGTCTCTCCTCCATGTGCTCGAGCTCCTTTCTTGTCTCTGATATGTTTCAGAATTGTATCTCTTGAGCTGCTTTTCTTCCCGCAGGCGCAGAAGAAGAAGGTGAAATGCTGATGTGCGTGGTACATGATACGTTTTTTATTCAATTGTAGTTTGCAAATTTTGCAACTCCATGTCTCTCCTTCCACTTGAAAGACTGCTCCATTTATTGCTCGAGTGGTCTCCTCTGTCTTCCACGTTTCTTTGATGTGATGAGTCGGTGGAGGAGGTGCTGGTGCTTGGTGTTTGCGGTAGCGGCATCTAGCTGCGCCTTCCTCTGGTGTTGTAACAGTCGTTACCTTGGTGGGGGAATGGCTGCTCCTTTGTTTAGTCCGACTCTTTCGCCCTGGCTCTTCTAGTATTTCTTCAGTGAAGGTCGGGTCCTCTTCTACTGATATTTCCCCGTCATTTTCCATTGTTGATAATATTTTAGTGATGCTCTGCAAACACTGCTTCCTGTACTCTGTGGCAAACTCGAAAGGCAGGTTATTTTTATTAGTGTACTTGCCTCGATTTGCTCTACCCTCGTTTTCAGTTAGTGCCGCCCGTCCTATTATTCTTGTTGAACACGTGTTCCGCTGGGCGGGAGTTGTTGTTGGTACATTGTTATTTGTTGAAGTTGTGTGTCCCTGCGAGTAGCGTTTTCCTTCCGGGGTGGTTATTATGTTGGAGTTGCCTGTTCTCGTCAGTGGGAATATTCGAGGGGCACTGGGGGTTGTGTGCTCCTGGGAAGTTGCATGTTTCTCCGACATTGGTATGTTTTCGGAGTTATCTCTTCGGTGTAGTCCCAATATTCGTCTAGTTTCTTCTTTGTTTTGCCATGGTATGTCGGTTGTTTTCTTTTTTGAGTTTATTTCTTCTTCTCTTACTCCATTCCTTTCTTCTTGTTGTGCATTGTAACATTGATAGTCAGTAAATTTTACTGGCTTTCTAGGTTCTCTCCTTGGCCTTTCAATGTTCGCACTGGTTTCTGGTCTGGCTGGTAGGGGTGGCCACTCGACAGCGTCCGGCTCGTTTCTTTCAATGACAGGTGGTACAGGGGTGCCTGTCGGGGTTGCCTGGACCTCCTGTTCGGGTGGGGGTGTCCTCTCTGCTGTTTCTCTCGGCAGGGGGAACTCCCTTACTTGTCCTGTGGGGGGTGCTGTCGGCCTGCCGTCTTCTCTAGGCATCCTGTTGGCGCACTCAGGGGGTGGTGGCCCTGGGTCCTCTGTCTCCACCCTTGGTGGGGGGCAGCCTAAGTACGCTCCCCTCATGTTGGGGCGCACTGCTTGCTCCCTGATGGGTGGGGCGCGCCCAATTGCCTCTTGGCACGAGCGATAGTGTTTGAGTCGCCGGCCGTTCTGTGTGAACCCTTGCCCTCCTCTCTCTAAGCGGTACGTGTGATTAGGATACGCCTGAGTAACCGTGTATGGCACAATATAACTGGGTTGAAGTTTAGGGTTGCTCCCCTTCGTTCGACGTTTATTCTCGATCACTACGAGGTCCCCTTCTGCGAACCGGAGGGGTTCGTCTCCTTCTTCCTGTCGCACCTGTCGTTGTAGGTTTCGCACGTATTCGTGTGCAATCTCCAAATTTTCTTGGGTGCGTAGTGTGTGCTCTGTGACAGTGGTTTCGTCTAAGGTGGGTGCCATTCCCGTGAGTTGATCGGGGAGTCGTACCTCCCTGCCCATCATGAGGAGGTTGGGGGTCTCTCCCGTGGTGGAGTTGGGGGTGGCTCTGCAGGCTCTCATTATCTGTGGTAGGAGGGCATCCCACTCATCCTGGCCTCTGGTGAGGATGAGTGTCCGTAGGGCGTCGCCTAATGTTCTATTTTGCCGCTCTACCATCCCGTTCCCCTGAGGGTGGTAAGGGGTGGTGCGTGTTTTTCGCACACTCCATAGTGTGCACAGCTCTTCTAGTAGGGACGATTCAAATTGGGCCCCTTGGTCCGTGTGGAGTTGTTCTGGCAAGCCCCAGTAGCTGAACACCCGTTCGTCTAGGGTGCTGGCCACGGTGGGGCCGTAGCATCGGGGATAGCAATGGCGTCCTGCCATCTAGTAAAGTGGTCGGTTAGAACCAATATCCACTTGTTTTTCCTGGGGGTAAGAGGTAGGGGTCCTACCAGGTCCACTGCGAGCTTTTGAAAGGGGCGCCCGGCGTACAGTCTCTGACCTTCCGGGGCGTCAGGTCTTCGACTCCTTTTGGCCACTTGGCACACCTCGCAGTCTCTTACAAGGCGCCGTACCATTGCCGACATCCCAGGCCAGTACCAGTCGAGCATCAGTCGGGTCCTGGTCCGGTTGATGCCTGCATGTGCGAGTTGGTGAGTCTCCCATACGGTGTTCTCCCGTTGAGAAGGGGGGCAGACGGTGCAGTGTTTGGTCCTGCCTTGGTACTCCAGACGCATAGTCAGTACCCCGTCGGGCCTTATTCGCAGGCCTTCCCTTCGATCGTGTAAGACTCGTAACTCTGTACTGCCTTCCTCTAATTCCTGTCGTGAGAGGACCTCCTCTCCTCTGATGGCCTGGTACATGCGGGCTACGGGGTGGTTTCCCTCCCTTTGGGCCTGTACTAGCTCCCTGAAATTGCGGTCGGGGTTGGTAACTGTGAGGTTCACCTGGGCTTGTCGTCCTTCTCCCGCCAGGTCGGCATGGGAGGGGCCTCCATCGCGCTGTTCGATGGTGCTGCACTGTCTGCAGTCGACACACTGGGCTTGCCGGCTAAGACCATCTGCGTTGGCATGACGGGGTCCCGCACGGTGTTCCAGCTGGTAGGTGAATTCTGCCAGGATCTCCAGCCAGCGAGCAATCTGGTTGGAAGGTTCTTTTCTGCGGCACAGCCATCGGAGAGAGGCATGGTCGGTTCTTAGCCGGAACTTCCTCCCGTAGATGTATGGCCGGAAGTGCTTTACCGCTTTTACTACTGCCAGGAGTTCTCTCCGTGTTACACAATAATTGCGCTCTGCTGGCGCCAGGGTCTTGCTATAGTAAGCAATGACTCGTTCTTTTCCCTCTTGCTCCTGGGAGAGCACAGCTCCCATTCCTACGGCGCTTGCGTCCGTGTCCAAGATGTATGTGAGGGATGGGTCTGGATACCCTAAGATCGGGGCCTGGCTTAGCTTGGTCTTGAGTAATTGGAAGGCTCGTTTTTCGTCCGCTTCCCACTTCCACTGGGTTCCTTTGCCTGTCAAGACCGTCAGAGGTTTTGCTATCGTGGCGTATTCTGGTATATATTGGCGGTAATAACCGGCCGTGCTGAGAAATGCTTGTAGGCCCTTGACATCTCTAGGGTCGTCCCAACGGCTCACAGCCTCGACCTTTCCGGGGTCCGTTGCCACGCCCTCGGCGCTGACCACGTGTCCTAAGTACCTTACTTTTTCGCTCAATATCTCACACTTCGACGGCTTTACCTTCAGGTTGGCCTGTTGTAGTCGTCCTAGGACTTCTCCGAGTCGCTGTAGGTGAGTTTGAAAATCTGGGGCGATTACAATGACATCGTCCAGATATAGTAAGAGTGTTTTCCAGTGTAAGCCTTTGAGGACACGCTCCATGAGGCGCTGGAAGGTGGCTGGGGCGGATGTGAGTCCGAAGGGGAGGACTTTCCACCTCCATAGTCCGCTTCTGGTAATGAAGGCTGATTTCTGTTGGGCATCGGCGTCTAGGGGTACCTGCCAATACTCGCTGGTAAGGTCGAGCGTCGAGAAATATCGACTGCCGGCCAGCGCGTCTAGAGAATCATCTATTCTAGGAATAGGATATGCGTCCTGACGGGTGACGTCGTTTAACTTTCTGTAGTCAATACAGAATCTCCAGGATTCATCCTTTTTTCTAACTAGAATGACTGGGGAGCTCCATGCGCTGTCTGCGGGCTCTATTAGGTCCTTGGCCAGGAGATCCTTCACCTGCCGCTCGGCCTCTGCCTCTTTCTCTGCCCCCAAATGGTGGGGGGGGGGGGCAGCGTATGGGTCTGGTTCCTGGGGCTAGGGGGATAGAGTGCTCTGCCAAGTGGGTGCGCCCTATGTCGCTGTCATCTCTACTGAATACCGTTTGGTATTGTGTAAGTAGCTCGTGAAGCTGTTTCTCTTCAAGGGATGTGCGGCATCCTCGTCGTGCTTGTGTGTATAGGGTCTGTAGGTGTGGGGGCAGTTCCAGCCCTATAGTGGTTTCTGGTAAGGTTTGAGCTGAAATGGTGTGAACGTCTTCGGCTCCTATTCCCGTGAATGTTCCCACTATCTCTCCGGCGGGAATGTGGACATTCTCTTGGGAGGGGTTCATACACCTGACCAACACTCTCCCCTGTGCATCGGGTGTATTAACACTCGTGGCGAGGAGTAAGCCGCCCTCTATGCTCTCTATGACCCCTTGACGACAGGGCTCTTTACTGGTGAGATGGCATAGAACCGTCGTCTCCGCTTGTGGTGGCAGGTAAGTATCTCTCTGTACTTGTACTCTCGAGACCAGGTCTCTTCCGTGCCGGTCTGTGCAGACAAGTTCCTTGCCTTGGATCTGGAGGGTGGGCTGGTCGAACCCCATGTGGCAACTTTGGTTGGAGAGGAAAGGCATGCCGAGGATCACATCCTCATTAATTTGGCTAACCACAAACGTCTCCTCATAACGAATGTAGCAGATGCGTCCAGAGAGGGTGAGTAGCCCGTAGAACGGTAGGCGTGTGCCGTCGGCCATCAGGCCATGTGAGTCGTACTGTTGTAAGTACTGTTGAACTCGGGGGGGCAACTTGTCGAAGATCCGTTTGGCCAACAAATTTGTATTGCAGCCCGTATCGATGAGATACGTAACTGCCTGTCCTTCTACGTTTCCTGGTAAGTAATAACTTGATTTATATGGCCTTTCGACTTGGTTAAGGTGCACCGTCCTAGGTTGGCTAGTTTCCTTCGGGCTTTCTTTTGTAGGAACGTGGGGTCTCTGCTCAGTCTGGGGATGGGTCTCTACCTCTTCTTCTTCGTCCTCTGAGGGTGGGGTATCCTCGTCCTCTGCGGTCAGTGGGTCGAACCGGTTGGTCAGAGTGACCGGGGCGGGTCTGTGAGGTTGAGGTATCTTGCGTCTGTGGGGTTCAGCGTAGGGTGTCCCATGGTGTGGAGTGGCCCTATTGCAGCCAGTAGGTGGCCCTACTACTGCGGGCCGAGCCCGTTTCCCGAACGGGTGGTCCATGGTGCCTTTTTACATTGGCTACGGAGGTGCCCTGTCCTGTGACATCCCCAACAGCGCTTGACTGGTTCCTCTTGTGGTTTCTTTTTGAGCTCTGCCACCTCCTTGCTGAGGGCCTCTATAGTTTTTAGTAATTTTGCGAGGGGGTCCTCTACCTCTCGACAAAGGGCTTCGGTTGCTGGTTGGTCTGAATGGTCACCCACGGATCCTTCGTGTATGGTGCGGACATTTGAGTGTGGAAGGGGTTGATGTTGTATCTGCATATAGTCATTTCCCGCTCGGATGGCCTCTTCTAGGTTGGCGGGTCGAACAGCTAGAAGGTGTCTCTGAAGGTAAGCGTGCCCTAATGTACCTTGGAAGGTTTGTAGGGTCAGCTCTGCTCGATTTCTCTGGGGTAACTCTTCGTATGCCGCCTCTACCAGTCTCTCTACTTGGATGGCATGTTCTCTGAGGGTGTCCCGTGGGTGCTTACGGTAGCCCATGAGTTTGTTTTGGGCCTCGGTTCGGGTGAGTCCGAAGCTGGCCCTCAGTGCCTCTATTATTGCTTGGTGTGTGGGTCCTCGCCCACACTGTTCGGCCTTTCCAACCAACGCCTGGCGTAGGTGGATGGTGGCTTCCTCTGGTGTCCATCGGTTCATCCTCGTCACCTCTTCACAACGTTGGACGAAGTAGTGGACGTCTCCTTCTCCGTCGAAGATAGGTAGCTTGAACTTGTCCCTCGTATTTGTCATTGTCATCCGCTCCAGGATTTTGGTTAGAGTTTCCATGACTTGTACGGATGACCCTTCCCTGTCAGTACTGACTGCTCTCCGCCGGTATGACATGTCTGCTTTAGCTCTGGGATTCGGGAGATTGCTGTGGGTGCTTCAATCCCACTGCTGCCACCAATGTACAGGAATTTACTGTCTGGGTGGTAGCCACCTGTACACCTCCCGAACGCTTTGCCAACCCTAGCTAATGCAGTGCACAATAATCGTGTAATTATTGTTACCAGGCTACTACTGACTTTGGTCATGCAAAAGAACAACCGAATCTGGTGTAGATCAAGTGCTGGCAGTTGCAATAATTATTCAATAATTATTGGCTGCGTTTGAACCTCTCTAGGCTCGACAATAATCAGTGCCGTGATTGTTGTCTAGTTTAAAGTTTGTCTCGAACTTTATTGCACACAATAATTCCGCAGGAATTACTGTTTAGTTTATAGTTTGTTGCGAACTTTGGGCTACCGACAATAATGGTGCTGTAATTACCGACAATAATTACGATGCGTTATTATTGTATAAGTCTGTTTCGAACTCCACAGTTCGGATTGCAATGTGTGTCGAACTACTAGGGCACCAGGTACTTTGCGTCGTACACCTCGGGTCGAGGGAATACGCAGTAAGAGAGTGAACAATCTTACTTTCCGCCAAGCCTCGTGCTTACTAATAGTCGACCAGCGCTTGTAGTTATGATGCTCCTAGCTATGCTCAGTGCTTGCTTCTAGAGAGAGAGAATCATCTGAGAGTCAGGCTAACTCTGATATTTATTTCGTGAACACTCACATATAAACAAAGTAGGCGGGTGTGATTAGCACAAGTCACACCCTTAGATAAAATATTGGCAAACCACGCCTTGCCTTCCATGAAGCACCAAAATGCGAGTAATAATAAATTCGTGGAAAAAGTTAGTAAAAATATAATAGAATAATTATTTAAGTATAACTTGAGTAAGGGCAATAGAACTATACAGATTGGCAAGCATAGAACGCACAGTAGGAATAAAGGTAATAGAATGTAAATGTTCGTAATGGCTGCGTAACTAGGTAAACAATATGGCGTCTCTTTACCGAAGAGTGCCAGCGTCCCTTACAATATTAATTATTAATACTATGAAAATAATAATTAATACATACAACAGTTAGTAATAACTCAGACTGTTTTCTGCTGTGATTATTTATTACATATTTACTGATATACTTCATTGATTGTCATTATTATTTATAAATTAAATAAATATTAATAACTAACCCCAATAACAACTACTACATCGTTGTTGCTGTTTGAAATAATAATAATAATATTAATAATAATAATAATGTTTGTTTAATAATAATAATTATTTATTTATTATTTATAAAAAATTATAATAATAATTATTATTACTTTTTACACACACACTCTTTCAAACACACAACTATCAACACCATATTACTTTAAACTCTGAAGTAACAACGACTACAATAATAATATATTAATTATTATTTATGAGTACACAAACACACCCTCATCCACATAACTGGTACACGTCGCTTAGCTGGTGGCTCGTCTTGGTCGTCATCTTCTTCATCATCAGCTATCGTTGTCAAGTTTACAAGTTCCTGATGGTAGTGCCAAAGATCTTGCTGGGTTTGGCTTGCGGACATGACAAGCATCATCAAATGGTAATTATTTGATACATACATACATACATACATACATACATACATACATACATACATACATACATACATACATACATACATACATACATACATACATACATACATACATACATACATACATACATACATACATACATACATACATACATACATACATACATACATACATACATACATACATACATACATACATACATACATACATACATACATACATACATACATACATACATACATACATACATACATACATACATACATACATACATACATACATACATACATACATACATACATACATACATACATACATACATACATACATACATACATACATACATACATACATACATACATACATACATACATACATACATACATACATACATACATACATACATACATACATACATACATACATACATACATACATACATACATACATACATACATACATACATACATACATACATACATACATACATACATACATACATACATACATACATACATACATACATACATACATACATACATACATACATACATACATACATACATACATACATACATACATACATACATACATACATACATACATACATACATACATACATACATACATACATACATACATACATACATACATACATACATACATACATACATACATACATACATACATACATACATACATACATACATACATACATACATACATACATACATACATACATACATACATACATACATACATACATACATACATACATACATACATACATACATACATACATACATACATACATACATACATACATACATACATACATACATACATACATACATACATACATACATACATACATACATACATACATACATACATACATACATACATACATACATACATACATACATACATACATACATACATACATACATACATACATACATACATACATACATACATACATACATACATACATACATACATACATACATACATACATACATACATACATACATACATACATACATACATACATACATACATACATACATACATACATACATACATACATACATACATACATACATACATACATACATACATACATACATACATACATACATACATACATACATACATACATACATACATACATACATACATACATACATACATACATACATACATACATACATACATACATACATACATACATACATACATACATACATATGGTATCTTGAGAGAAAAAAAGAGAGAGAGGAGAGAGGGAGAGAGAGGAGAGAGGGAGAGAGAGAGGAGAGAGAGACTTTTTAGTTTTCTATACATTCATATATATATGGTCAATTATGTACATATTTATGGATATATTTATATCTACATAGAGAGAGAGGAGATATATCTACATTGAATAAATATATTGATCAAAAATGAAACATTATATGATTATATACCTGATTACATAATAAGTAGGGAAAATCTTCCTATATACTATAGCTAGAGTCAGTAAATACTAAGTAATACAAAGCACCACAACTTGTAATGACAATCAATGCATACATACATATGCTATCTTGAGAGAAAGAAAGAGAGAGAGGAGAGAGAGAGAGGAGAGAGATTTTTTTAGTTTTCTATACATTCATGTATATATGGTTAATTATGTACATATTTATGGGTATATTTATATCTACATAGAGAGAGGAGAGAGGAGAGAGGAGATATATCTACATTGAATAAATATATTGATCAAAAATGAATCATTGTATGATTATATACATTAATTACATAATAAGTAGGGAAAATCATCCTATATAATATAGCTAGAGTCAGTAAATACGCACATGTCCATATTCATGTACATGTGCATAAATGGACATGAATACTTACATGTCCATATTCATGTCCATATTCATGTCCATATTCATGTCCATTTATGTACATGTCCATATTCATGTCCATTTATGTACATACCTATGTTCATAATTATGTACATGTGCATGTCCAAATTCATGTCCATATTAACATTTTATAGCTATGTACAGAGGAGAGAGAAGAGAGGAGAGAGGGAGAGAGGAGAGAGGAGATATATCTAAATTGAATAAATACATTGATTAAAAATGAATCATTATATGATTATTTACATTTATTACATAATAAGTAAGGAAAATGTCCCCATATAATATAGCTAGAGTCAGTAAATACTAAGTAATACAAAGCACTACAACTTGTAATAAATACTAAGTAATAACAGTTAATGCATAGTTTGTTCCTTTACACCGATGTCTTTGATGTACTGATGTTATATCTTAGGAAGGAAGATTTCTGTTCTATGTGCTTTTAATTTTGTAATGAACTAAAATAAAAAACTTATGTATTAGTATAGAATGATTAGGCAAAAATGTAAAATAATTACATGAATTTGAATTATAGTTCTAGTTACAT
>CALYOO010000194.1:0-23631 GCA_945261195.1 Cryptosula pallasiana
GGAGGGAGGGGGAAGGGGCTTGGGGTCACTGGATTTACACAAATCTCCCACAATAGCATCATATAAAACAGGCTTCGGTTTCTCTACTACCAGTGTCTCCTATAAAACTGCCTGACCCCATTTAGTTAATGCCGTTAATAGTTTACAATAGTTTAAAGTCTCATCGGTACTACCTCATGGGCTGTTAGATTCTTTAACAGCAAGTAGATTATGGAGTAAGTGGCTGTAACTTGTTTTGACCAAATTCAGCATTTCGAAGAGCTATGCTTCCCAAAATATTGCAATGATCAATCTTGCATGATGACTTGCTTGTTTGGTTGAAATTATAAAATACTTTGGCAACAAGTCTTATACGCATCACAAGGTGGCTTATTAGTTGTTGTAAAAGCACAGATATGCAGCTTGTGTAAATATGGCAACTGAAGTTGAAAAACAGTGAAGCAACTAAATGCATAGTAGATGGGTGTTTGTCGACAAAAATGTTACTAAAGTTAAAAGAGGACAAAACACCACAAATGCAGCCGAAGCAAACCAACAGAAAGATTACACTAAAATGTTGATTGCGATTTATAGTAACAAACTCACAAAGAGCTTTGTTGCAAGGTACGCTATCCTTCCATGATTATTGTGATTACAAATGGATCAACATCCTGCTGTAGTTAAAGAAACTGATCAGCAGTTATAGGCATTTTCGCGGAGGGAAGTTCATTGGCTGTCACTGCACTGTCATGTCCATTAGTCACCAAATTTCCAGGTAAAGCTGGATGACTAAGCTTTGCTGTCGCAAGTGATAATTTGAAGCAATAATTGTAAAGGAGTCTGGGTGCCGAGGAGAAATGTTCGGCTTCCCGACCAATTATCACACACTGTCCCTACTTTGGGAAGATGTGATCTGACAGAGCACACCATCCGAACCCAGGAAAGACTTGGAGATAGCAAACAAGTATGTTTGGAGACAACAGCGACAGGTGCGCCAAGACCAGACAAGAGAACCATCGCGGATTCAGTGAAGGCAATATAGTTGTGATAGAAAACAAACAGCGTGCCGAGTGCAGCAACCCTAACATACCAACATACCCATATCGCACATATCGGCCTAAAAAAGATTAACAGGGCATTGTCAAAAATAGCCGCTGCCTCAAGCATTACCAGCCATGCCAAGAAACCGCAACAAGTGCCCCACTTCCATGACGTCACACGGGCCGGGGAAACAAAGGAACAAAAAAATGCAGCAAGCAATAAAGACACAACGTACTATAGCTACCGCGAGGATAAAAATGCATGATTGTTTACAACAACACCTCAATACAAAGCAGAAGTAGACATTCACTACCTGCAAAAAAGTTAACCTACTCAAACCGGAAATGGCAAAAGATAACAATGGATGCATATCAGTGGAAAGGGATTTAACCATAACTGCTACTTTACCGGAAAAATAGCGTGGTTTTATTATCAGAAGAAAAACGGCCAAACCTTAGCCGGGGGTACCACAAAAGGAGCAGAAAATAGAGCAAAAAACATCACCCCTACACGTCAACAACATATCCATCACGGAGGAAGGAGCTGTTAGGTGACGAATGAGGAAGAGTCAACCCTCATCACCCCTTTCACATACCCATAAGCCAAGAGAACCATGGCTGTTGAGCAACACATTACAAGCACTCAAACTAGCTATACGCAGACTAGAAGGAGAGGACAGGTGGGAATGCAATATCAGCGAACCACGACTGAGCAAAAAGAGAAACACATACCATGTGCACCAAAATTTTGCATTTTATTTGTGTACGTGGTGACGCAAGAGCATATCTAGGGACACTATTTTGAAACATATCCGCAGCCACGAGGGTGCAGTCTCATATGGAAGATGCCCAACAATTATTTAATGTCATCAATGCGTCCTATTCCGAGTTTTGCCACTTCATGAATTTGAGCAACCATCCAGGCTACAATACGCTAGCTCCTATTGAGGACCAAAACAACAGCCCGCAGTCCTGATTACCTATCGACAGGAGACTGAGAGCGAGACCACAAGAAACGCCACAGAAAGTAGCAAAGCTCAATCAGATCAACCGGGACGAGGCAGTAAAAGATGGAAGAATGCCAAGAAAGGGGGAAACATCCTACCAGCCGAAGGGACCTCTAGAAAAACAGCTACAACAAGCAGACAACGCAACAACACCGCAATAGAAAGAGAAAGACGACGGCATAGAGAAAGAATAGAGGAAGGAAGGAGAGAGAATCGCTACCAACAGATCAAGCAATGTGAGCATTAGCTATACCCAGTAACCAAAGAAGCCAATCAATGACCGCAGAAAGCAGGACGAAAAATGTGTGCATACGAAGAGAAAGAGACCTCCTGTGAAGAGGAAATTACCTATCCTATTATGTAATGTACGTTCTATTTTACATGTTCGATGCACTCATTTTGTGTTTTTGAATATGTCGTCACTATGTTCTGTACTGTCCTTACGCTTGCCAATGGGGCGGAGTGTGTGAGGGATGCCATTATTGGTGACAACTATCTACGAGACAACCCTACCTTTATATTTTATTGTCACGACTGTTAACTACATTTATTTTTAGGACTTGGTACTTTTCATCATTCATTAAAATTATTGTTTCTTTTACGAAAAGCTTTTTCCATGAAGATTAGTAAATCATACTTTGGTAACAGTAAGGTATGGGTTACGATTTCTTTGTGGTCCTTTTGCATTCGCCTTCATGTCTTGTGATAATAAAATCAGAGATGACCTGACTCTCAGAAGAATTCGCACTCTATACTGATTACGAAGAATAGATCCGAGCAGAAGATAGTGGAACAACAACTTGATCTAGCCAGCGAAGATCCATGCAGGCGATGCTCAGTGGAAAGTGAACCGGTCATTTTGGCCATCACTGTGTACAAAAACAAGGTGTGCAGAACTGAGTCATTTGACCTTTTTTTCTTCAGTTTGGCCCCGGTTAGTTTGGCCCTGAAGGGCTCTCACTGTCGGCTTTGTTGTACAGGAGCACAGAGCATAAAGCCAATACACTGTCTTACAAGTAATTGCTATAATTGTGGGATGTTGTACAGGTGGTAGCTACCACTCAGACTCAAACCTGATATGATGTTAGCTACGCTTGGATGCCTTAGCTGAACACGCCTGAGGTTGTTTGGTTGACAGCGCTATTTAAGAGAATGATACATTGATGAGTAGAGGCGGGAATTCCCTGGCTAAACCCTGCGCATTTATAACCAGCTGCTATTGCTAAGTATATCCTTGTATAGCATCTCCTTATTGTTTTCTTTTACGCTTACTCATGTATTTATGGCCTGATGTTTTTGAGCCAATCAGATTATTGTATTTTAAACCACCTTATTTGAGTGTTTTACTGCACAAATGTAGAGACATTTCGCCCAGTAGGCGGAGTTTATTCTGAGCAGAGCCAGAAAGCAAGTATCTTGAGATGACTAAAGCATTCATAATCTGAAACTCTGTGTGTTTAGTTTGGCAGGTTGCCTGATATTGTAAGTTCATCTGCACATGGCAGAAACCGGAACTATCTCTATGCACAGAAAACTGGTAGAAGAGCCATCACTATCATCTACATTGTCTATGGCAAGTATTGTAGACTTGCTGACTTGGTACGCTTTCTCTAGTAGCTGTTTGGTGAAGGTGTGGGAAATTCTTTAACGTATCACATCAATATACAAGGTCATTATAACTGTTATCACAGCTGTTGTATACTTTACCTCTTACATGTATATCCAATACAAAAACTGTACCGAAATACATAAAACCATCATAAACATTTATATAAAAAAAGTCTTATATCCTTTTCCTATGATAAACAAATAGAGTTGAACGAAGGCAAAAAGTAAACTGTATGAACTAAAAAAACTTCAAAGCAACATGCCAGCTCAGATTCAAAACAACGATTCATTTATTACAACCCAAACAGTGAAAGGTCAGCTCAAAGCGTACAACCCTAATTCAGCAATGTCAACACGATGTGGGAACCAATACATGAAGCCAAGAAACGAAGTGTCAACAGAGGCCAAGATTAAGGCACGTATCATATACGTAGCATGCACCCCAATAGGATACAGAGGTAGTACACATTTACACACATAACACTAACAGCAAGTACTTGCACATTCTTTACATTCTGAGATTCACAACAATCCAAGTGAACCCTTATAAAGTTGCTCTTAGACAATCACACCGGAAATGTCGACAGTTTAGTTGCTCATATCACTAAAAAGGTATTCCAATATTCTGCTTTTCTTCTCTACACTTTTGGCACTGCATTTACTGAATCATTTACTTTTTTTTAAATTCACACTGTTGTGTAACAAACTTAGATATAACTCCTGAAAAATACTTGCCTGATAATTTTATCTTTAAGCTGGCACCTGGTGCAATAACATTGTAAGAATGGTGATAATGGGAGAGTTCCTATAAACAAGATTACGCTGTGGAAATTTTTAGAAATTTTGTTTAGGTTTGCCGTTAAAAATTGTCAAACAAGTTTGGATCAAAAGTAAAATTGGTTTGATGAGCTAATAATTTACAGTGGTTACTTTACATGCAACTAAATTTATAGCTTGAATCTAATATTGGCAAATAACGCCTGACATATATTTTCAACAAGGTAATTGTTTCCGAGCACCATAGAAAACTAATGAACCTTCTAACAGATCACCATGTCCGAAAAAAATATTTTTACACCAATGATGTATCATTTAAATAGTTTGGTGCATTTGTTTTTTGGTAACGCGTGATCGTTTCTAAACCTTACGAGGAATTTTTATTGCCTAAATAAGTTTGTGATTTGGTGTGATTCATCGGTTATTTGCCAAAGATTCATCACTTGGTGCTGGACTTTTTGAATGTCGGTTGGTTCTGCTTTAAGTTTATACACCGTCTAATAGTACCAGCTCACGTTTCTTTCTGTGAAACTATACGCAACCGTATTTATTATGCTCACACTAACTATTGCACTCACACTAACTATTGCACTCACACTAACTATTGCACTCGACCTAACTATTGCACTCACACTAACTCTTGCACTCACACTAGCTATTACACTCACACTAACTATTGCACCCACACTAACTATTGCACTCACACCAACTATTACACTCACACTAACTATTGCACTCGCACTAACTATTGCACTCGACCTAACTATTGCACTCGCACTAACTATTGCACTCGCACTAACTATTGCACTCGACCTAACTATTGCACCCACACTAACTATTGCACCCACACTAACTATTGCACTCACACTAACTATTGCACCCACACTAACTCTTGCACCCACACTAACTCTTGCACCCACACTAACTCTTGCACCCACACTAACTCTTGCACCCACACTAACTATTGCACTCACACTAACTATTACACTCACACTAACTATTGCACCCACACTAACTATTATCACCATCAATTGCTGCAATTAAAAATCATTCGACCATCACTTATAGCTGTGTCACTTTCAATGTTTGGCGAGTTTAGTTTTTTGTTGCATCATAGTTGTATTGCTATTAAATAACAAACAGAAATATTACTAGCCAATGCTTAAAACAATAATTATAATACATGCACATAGATTTAAATTATTATTTGTGAAAAAAATGGTATGATTCCATTTATAGTAGTCTGCTGTTGTTTCCTAGTAGCTGTGATTCTTCATATCTTTTTCTTGTCATTGTCGCTGTGTTCTTCTTGACTTGTTCTTGGTTTGTGAAACTTGAAAGTTTATTGATGACTAAGAAATGAATTTGCTTTAGAATCAGCCCTATTATGACTTGGGCACTGAGTACGCTAAACCTGTATGATGTTCCACATTGACATGGGGCAACAGACAAAAGCACTCTAACAGAACTTCCTCAAATTTGATTTTCAGATGCGATAAAATCAAACTATAACACGAAAAAAACTTTATTCACAGAAAAAACCCAGGGCCTGCTGCATCTTTTAAAAACTTGGATTTTTGTCACAAGGGTTCTGGTGTTAGGTAAGTTACACTTTTTTCATGGCTGGTTGGTTTGATTATTACTAGCCTTTCAAATTGGTTAATAAGAAAAACTTGCATGCAAAGAGCAGATCATCATTAGAAATGAATGGGAAAAGAAATATATGTGAAAAAATGACGGATTCTAACCGCTGAATTTTGCCTCATCGGGGTCATGCAAACGGGATCATAGCTTCTTTTTTGCAAACTATCAACTGCAATAGTATAGTGCCTGCAGCTGGATAACAAAATGGTGCGGCCAAAAATTGCGCTTTTCACCAAACCGACCAATCACACCACACCAAAAAGTGTCATACTTAATTCTGATTGGTCCATTTATATTCCCAGCTCTCTCATTGACATATTCAAAAACAGACTAAAGCAATGTTCAGCCCTTAATCCCCTCCCCCTCATTGGTCAAAAAAAACTGAAACTAAAAGCCATCATTTAGCAGCACACAGTCAAACGTCAACATATCTCTGAACTTCCAACTCGATCCGCGATACTAACCGTCATTTATATTGCCGCCAAACTCCCGTCTGCATTGCCACCTGCTCATCGATGCTGCTCCTTACCCCTTTCCCCCATGCCCACACTCCTTCTGGCAGCAACTCTGGCGCTTGCGCTGGTCGCCACATACCTCTCACTATACGACTGCTTTGCACATGTGGTCTAGTGGTTGAAGTGCTTGCACTTCAATTCAGGATCTGGTGTTCGATTCCCAGTACGGTTATCTGTGAGCGAGATAATCGGCTTCCTATATGCTCTGCCTGTTTTGATATGGGCATAAAAATAGCGTGGTCATAGTTTGATTGCACTCTCCATAATAACTATGGAGTCATGCTAGTAAAAGATCCCCCTCTGCTTTTTCGGAAGAGTAGCTGGTGTAACGGCGGGCATGGGTATAGGGTGCTGCTCACACAAGCTCCAAGCTTATGAGACCCATATTTAGGGTTGCCCTGGAGGCACAGTTCAAACAAAACAAAACAAGCAAGTAACAACTGTAACATCCACCAACTCTGCCATACGAACCTGCCACCCCCATTAGCTATTCCGCCTGCGCAGCAACCAATCTTACTCAAGCATGAATAAGATAACTACGCTCAGCTGTTTGTGTATAATTGTGAGTTGTCTCACTCCTAACGTAAACAACCAAAGTGGTGATTTATGATAGCTAATAACAGTAAGACATCTTCATCTTGCAAAATATGTATAATTCTGAGTGTCTTACCTTTGATGTAAACAATAAAAGTGCTGATCGACCATAAAGGAAATTTTTTTGTACAAAAAATATTACAAACCACTAACGACAGTAAGATAAAACCCAGAGGACCATGAATTTCTGTATTCAACAATCCACAGATAAACAAACATAAGATATACATGTAAAAAATATATAAATAAATAAGTAGCAAAAAACATAAAATTGATGGAAGTTTTAAAAATACGAAAGGATCCTTGCAAAGGGGTCCAGGTGAACACCCCATCAAGTAAACAATCCTATCCATTATGTCGTTCCGAATGGGT
This sequence comes from Cryptosula pallasiana, assembly GCA_945261195.1. Taxonomy (NCBI): domain Eukaryota; kingdom Metazoa; phylum Bryozoa; class Gymnolaemata; order Cheilostomatida; family Cryptosulidae; genus Cryptosula; species Cryptosula pallasiana. Next base: position 7,537 of record CALYOO010000194.1, read on the forward strand.
CAAAGTCTCGGAAAACCACCTTCACCATAACTCCAACCCTTCATTCTCACATAATTTTGGTATTGTTCCTTGTGGCAGCGATCCACTTAAAAACGAAAGCATGTTTTTTGACTGCTCCTCACAGGGGTTGGATTACCACTCACACGGTTAGCTACTGCACAGGTCAACCTTTGTACTTTGAGTGAATTGTCAGTGCTGTAAGTAAGCCTGCAACAACACCCTCGGTCAATAAAGTGACCTTGTGCATGTATTTTAACCCTGCACTGAGTTGTGCTCTGACTGAAGCCATCATAAAGTTCGCAGACTGAACAATCATTGACGAAAGTGTGCCTGTCAACCTCAGGACTGCCGAGTAGTGGTACCACAAGTCTAAAGATAAAAACAGAAAAAAAACCTAGCCACTCAACAACTTCAAAAATCTGCAGCATTACAACCCAAATATCATGCCACCAACTTACCATATCTCCTTACTTGCATCTACTTTAATCTCTCTAGCTACACGTACATAAGGATAGCGAGCCTCGGCCTCGTCGTCAGTACCTCTTCTTTCCGTCTCATCATCAAAGTCAATGAACACTACATCATGGCCAGCGAGTACTCGCGGAAGCACGACACATGCATGTCCTCTAACAAACATGCTCAATCGAATTCATATCATGAAAGTTTACATAATTACAACAAACAAACAAGTATTATGTAAACAAATAATTGCCGTTGACAAGAGGACAAAATCCTGCAATCGCTCCCTCATTTGCATTTCCCTATCCATCTGTATAAGTAGTGACAAATTTTAAAACTAAACGGGAATTTTACGACCTAATCAACTCAACATCTCTGTATACATGCATGAAAACACATATACATATGTATATATTGCATGTTACCTGCAATCATCCACAACGGCATCTACCTCAACACTCCTCCCTCATCTCTTCTATATCTATATAAAGGATCAACGATTAGAAGAGGAACCATTAAACACTAGGCTATAGAACAAAATCTATGAATAGTTCAAATAAGTTTACGAACTATCATCCGTACATTTTCATCATCATCCACAAATGCTTGTGCCATTGCTTCATCATTCACCACCTCATCCAAAAGCACCAAAGCTTTACACGTCGTAAACAATGCAAAAAAAAATGCAATAATAACAAAACAAAGCATAAATACAAGTATAGACCTCACCTCCCGGAGCTGTATTCACTCAAATATGCCGAAACCTGAACCCAAGGCTTAATACAGACCAGGATTACATCAACCTATCACTGGCCAAGTCAACAACAACCTCCGCCTTTTACTTCTTGGTGCCAGTGCTGTTTAAAACATTTACCTTAGTCTTATTGAACACTGTTGCCTTCTCTATATTATATGCTTTCTTTATAACATGTAACTTCCTGCCATGCTTCCTGTGCATGGCTGGTACTTTTCCACAACTCTGCCAATAAAAGGAGGAGATTTTGCTACACTCCTTGCATTACATTTCAGCTATGCATTGCACTAACTTTTATGACATGAGTGTGTTCTCTTGTCTTGTTTTACCAGCATCACCTGTTTATTCTGTGATGAATAAAATGTTTATTTACACACTATTAAGCTGTGTATGTCTGAGCCGAGGGCTCCTCACTATTGATAAAGTCGGTCTTTTGCTTTACAAAACCTTGTTTGTGCCGATTCTGCACAGGGTCACCTCTGGGTTGAAGTAGACTGTTACTTGTCAGGCCAGAAAAGGCTGACTGCATTGTTGTTACGGCACAGACGGTGCTTCTGCCAGCACAACCCCACAGCAGAAGATAGTGGACCTGAAAATCCGCTACATTGGTGGCAGCAGTGGGATCTATTCTCACGCTGTGAAAAATTTGCTACCTTGGGGTCTGTTTCAAGCAGATCCAGCTACCACGGGCTTTATACTGTGTTGTAAAAGCCAGAGAGACAAGACACTCCTGCACTGTCGTCGAGTTTACTCCGACAGCAGCAGTTGTTTTTATGAAAATGCTCCTACAAATAACATCGAGTTCACTCCATTGTAGAGACGCCTAAGCCCTGTAACAGTTTTACCAGCACTGCCAAACTGATACCGAAGTTGTCATTTTCTTATACCGAATCTGTCATTTTCTGATACCGAGTCTGTCATTTTTGGATACCGAATCTGTCATTCCTGATACCGAGTCTGTTATTCTGTGACCGACTCTGCTACCAAGTGATACTGACTCTGCGTCTAGAACGCCAGTCCTGTATACACTGTTATTGGTGCTGTACTTGTTAGTACAGACCACTTGCTACCCCTCCGTACCCTTGAGTGCTGACCTAGAGATTGCACAGACACAACTGGACACTGCAGCCCCAGAGTTGACCAACCATTGTAGATTACTGAGTTGATTTTATCCTTTAGTCGTAGCAATGGCAAACCAACGTGCTCGCATTGCTGGCAGAGTACCTGTCGTAAATCAAGGATTGACTGCAATAGACCGTCTCACCGAGGCCCCACAGGCTTCTATGCGGCCCCCCTGCCAATACTCACACGCCATTCAAGCCACCACGGTTTGAAGGGACTGGCCATGTGAAATATTTCATAGCGCGTTTTATGGAAATTGCTGAAGCCAATGACTGGCCAGAGCAAACGGCTATGCTATGCATGAGAGAGTCGTTACGGGGTAACGCACTCAACTGTGGGAAACCCCACACCTTCAAGGCATATTCGCTGTCCTGAGAACGAGGTTTGGTTTAACCTCTAGAGAAGCCATGTCTAGACTGGCTAGTCTCCGCAGATTGTACAAAACAACTCTGCAAGAACATGCGAATGAGGTAGAAATGTTGGTGCAAATCGCCTATGCCAACCTACCAGCCTGACCCATGCAATGCATGACACTGGAAATTTTCAGTGCAACTATAGAAAGTGCGATCTGCAGCGACACCTCCTGGCCATGCAGCCAGCAGACTTAGCTAAAGCAGTACCCGCAGGAAATGAAGACCTGCAAGTGAAGACCCCCCATGATGAGCGACCCGCTCACTTGCGGACAGCAGATGAAGAAACAGAAGAAGAGAGGAGAGAGACCCAGCCACTCATCATTCACCAACTTCAACACCCCCTAACTCACCAGCACAGAAGGTGCAACAAGTTCCAGCAGCAGCTACAGTGGATCCGATGCTGCGAATGGCCGAGTCGCTGCAAGCGCTGGCTACCGAAATCAAGCTGTTGAAACAACAATGGATGTCTATTCCTAAACCACTGATGGAGACCACACCCACACCGCGGTGGTTGACATGAGGAGAGATCGGGCATATATCAGGAACATGTCCCCAAAAGCAACGGGCTACCAGACCCAACTATCCAGTCAAGCGACTGGGAAACTGACGACGCCCGCAGCAGAGCCAATGGCCTCTAGCTGCAAAAGGGGGAGCCATGTACCTGTCAAGAAAGACAAGCCAGAGGTTAACAGACAAAGTGCGCCTCTTCTCAGAATAGCTAGCATGGATCACTCTGTGTTGAAGCGCCCCTACGAAGCCAGCCACTTCCTGTCAGGATGGTTCGACGGACGCCCAGGGTAAATATTAATAGACAACGAACCTGTTGGCAAAGAACACCTACCGTCGATTATCGCAGGATGTGAAAGACACCCTGCAACATAGTGACCCCATGGATTGATGGCCAACGGCTGAAGGATAACTTTCGATGGAACAGTCAGAGTGCCACTGCAACTACGAGACTTCTATACAGAGACCAAATTCGTTGTAATTGACATTAGCGAAGACCCCATAATTGACATGCCTTTTTTAACTACCCAAGAGTGCATTATCAAGTTTAGTGACTCCTTCGCCACAATTGATGGACACAGACAGCCATGTACGGATAAGCATGGAAAACTGCTGGACAACATAAGGTTGTTGCAGCCAAAAGAAAACTTCTTGGACGAAGTTGTGCCTAAACCCCCTTGTAGGGAAATAAAAACCACTCCAAATACCACCTGGCAGATCTATCTGCAGGAAAGATACAGGCAACACTGGTGAGAGGTAGAGGACACCCTCACAACAAATTTGAATCCAATCGGACAAAAAACTCTGGATTACATGGCAAGAAATGCGCAAATTACCCTCGCACCCCTGTTTGCTACATCCCTGGCAGATGAAGAAGTTTCCTGCACGCTGAAGAAGAAGAAGAATATACCCACTAGCCAACCAGAGCCACTGCCTTGTGTGACCAAGGACAGTCTAAGCTGTGTGAAAAGGAATGGGGCCAGGAGACACAATGAGGCAATAGTGGGAGAGCAATGGAAAGCCAGCAAATTGACTGCAACGGATAGACAAAAAATAGCAGCACAACCGTGCTTAGTTTCTACAGAATCAGTAAAGAATTTTCTACCAGCTCGTCTCCAGTCTCAACGGTTTGCTGCCACCTCCAGCCCACTAAAACTCTTCACAGATAACCCTAATATCCCCAGTCAATACAAGCCGCCTATGCTCACAAGAAGTTCTATGAATCATAGTTTGATGGAGACATGTAGTAAAGCCATCCAGTTCATTCTACCCAGAGAAAGTAGCAGAACAACACCACTGAGCTTTACACTGTAGATGGATATTTTACACACGAGCGATGAAGAGGATAACGCATTGCTGGAAGAAAGTCTGCAAGCGTACACAGGAACAGCCGAAGGATGTGTTTTTGGCCATGCCTACCAAGGAGTTGTTCAAGTCACCCCCAGCAGCAGCCCCTCTACCTGCTACCAGAGACACCCTGAATAAGCCTGAAAAGGCAGCAAAATTTTCTACAGAGGATGGTGAGCTCACCCTATATGAAACAGCCGCTTGGGTTTTCAAGCATAGATCTGTAACTGATCCATCAGCTTTAACTTAAGGTAGTCTGACTAGAGTAGATACAGCGCTGCCCCTAACCAAACGGCCCTTGCCACAGTATGATGACAGGGACAGGTCTCAGCCAAAAACAATTTTGGCGCAGAACGTCTGCAGGAATGCAGAACGAAGTTTAGGCTGGAAAAACCCTCTCCCTCATGGAGATAACTCTATGCCGACCAGTTATAACTCTATACTGACCCGGGATACATCTATCCCAACCTGGGGTACACTTATCCAGCCCCAGGGTCCTCTGGCAACCTCAAACAGGTTAACCAAAGGTTGCGAAATGGTTGAAAATGCTTTGCAGACCCTCAGGGATGAGAACTATGATACAAATGATAAGAAAGGAGGCAGTACACCCTCCAAGTCTGTGGTAGAAATACTAAAGCCAGCCTTACCTGCTACCCCAACCGGGGGTCAGGGGAAAGCTCTGGGAAAAAGTGAAGTTGATAGAAAGGAAAGCCAAAAGCGCCGGCCTGTCTCACAGTATACAGGTGTCACTGCACCAACTCAGTTGAACGAAGTTCCAACCAAACTGGCTAAGCTGACTAATACTCAGTTACCCAATCCCTACACTCAGACTTGTAATAATAGTTCTGTAGCAGCAACCTCTGCGCAAGTCCGCAGCTCTTGTAACTGAGATGATATTGTCGTAGGAACTGAATCCACGTCTGCAGTGGGGGTACCCCCAAGCTGACGGTATGTCTTGTGCAAGTGTCTCCCAAGGAGGAGAAAAAGGACCTGCCAGAGAGGAGTGACACTCCTGAGCAGGGCATTACCATAGAGGATGAGCCAACCACCTCCTATGGACCAGATGACAAAAGAAACCCTACCCAATGGCGCATGCTACGATGGATAGCCAAAGTCACCAAAGAAAGGATTAACACTCTAGTGACGAACGCCAGAGACAGAATCTGCGTCAAATGCCAGTACCAGGCACCTAACAAGAGGCAACTGCGCATCCACATAGCTCAACACTACATCAGGCACTATTGCCGATGCCAGTATGCCAGTGAAAGCAGGGACACTGTCTATGCCCACCAGGCAACATTTGACACCTTGGCAACTCTACACGCTACCAAAAAACCTGGATAGTGTATGCAGTGGAATGACCTAGTTTTACTAGGTTTTGTTCGTTTGTGCAATGGACTGAGTGCCCACAGTTTAGGAAGTGTAGGCCAGCGCAGAACGGTAAAAAGGACAGCAGGGAGGCTGTTCCTAAGAAGCGGAAGATCTCTCCAACCTGTACGGCGACTAAGAAGGCGCGGAAACCCCTTCCACTGAAATAGGCACCTTTGAACCCTACACTAGTTCGAAATGGAACAAGTCGGCTGTTCACTTTACAGTGACAGGCCCTCTGGAGGTCTGCAAAGTGTCAAGTGAAGGTATTTAGTACTATCCACACAACTACTGATCTTCTCAATGCACAGTAGCTCCTTTTATAGGAGATAAGGGATAGATTCATTGCCTTATTAGGCTTAGCCAATAACAGAACATAATACAAAGAATGCACAAATGATATAATAATGTACAAAGTTTAACGACACAGCAAACCAATGAGAATAAAGACGCATGGTGAATTGGCACCGGGCTGTGCTTCCCGCTCTTTTCTGGGTGGTGGAACCTTCCACTCCTTATTTGGAAGTGCCACTTCCTAATCTGGGCTCCTGGTAAGGGGAAGGCTCTGGTCTCCATTCTGTTTAGGCTTTCGGGCTCCCGGGGCACAGGCTTCCTGAATCAGTCTGTTTGGATACGGGGTCAGGGTGCAGACACGAGGTAGACGCGGGGTAGCTGCTATATGTTTATATAGAGGGATAGAGGGTTGATACAGGCCCGAGGTACCCGGTACCCCTTTTTAAGGGGATTTATGTAACTACGAAGGGGGGAGAGTTCTGGCGGTACTGTAACTCCGTTACCAGAGGGCGCAAGGGGTGTATGGGGGTTTCAGGGTGGGGAAGGGTGGGGAGGAGTCCGACATCGCTCAATCATCATGCAAATCTCCCACAATACCAGTATAAAAGAGGCTGAAAAATAACAGTGGAAATAACTATCATTCGTTCCAATAGAGATATGCTGAATAAAAAGCGTCAGCAAAAAACTATTCATTTTGTTTTCATTTCAACAAATAAAATTGTTGTTGCAGACACTTTAGTAAATATTTCTGTTAAATATACCGCAAGATCTTCACATTGTGTGAACCAGTGTGAAACTGTTTCAAACAAAACTTTGTTTTTTAGCTGAAATGTGGCACCCACATAGCATCGGAAAGACAACGTTCCTGTGGGTTGTCGCATGCTTACACATTTTGCCAGTCTTCTCATCTGTTCCCAGCTGTTGGTAAGATGGCGCAATCACATTTTACGTTCTATGAGTTATAAAATAGTGACTTCAGGAAAAAATAAGCTCGGCTGTACTTTGACATATATTTTAACTTAAAAATCTCTGTTAGTATCTAAGGCACTAAATTTTTTTTCCAAGGATAAACCATCGGCAGGTGACAGACAGGATAATTGAAGTATATATTAGATTTGGTAACCCGTGTTCTGCTAGCTGTCTGGGAACTTACTTCAACAAGATTACAAACAGAACATCTACAGAGAGATGCGATTCCGGACAATATAGTTTAACTACCAGTGCAGGACAAGCCAAGGTAAGGGTATTTTCAACTAAAATTTCATAAATATTGCAATGGATTTTGGGGGGCGTAAAACCACTAGCTAAGTGTTTGTGCTCCAACAAACTCATAGTTTGCCGGCACAGAAAAGTCCATAGCAATCTGACGGTATGCTTCCACCAGTTACCTTTTCCCTGGAGGCTACAACAGGTCGGTATGTACCGAATCAGAAGTGGGGGAGGATACTCAACTCCACAACGAGTAACGAGCACTCAGCCCAGATGCATAACTCAGTGCTTTCGAGTAAATATGCCTTTATTTTTCCATAAGAATACGAGTAAGTACAAATCCCAATACAAACTGGTTATCATGGTAAACATTTCTGCCTCCTATAGGCAGATAACAGAAAGTGATTCATGGTAATAGCCAATCATACAAAAACAATACATAATGTAACAAGTGAACAGGCAGACATAAATACAGGGGAATAAAGTATGGTATACGAGGTTAAATAAATGTGGCGCCCAGAAGTGGTAGGTGGAGTCATAAATCGACTGACGATCTCTACTTCCTATTGTTGGTAGAAAGTATTTCTAGGCTCTTTTCCACGTTTTTTTCAAGGTGTAAGGGTGGATATATCCTGGATATGATCCTCTATTCTTCTCAGGCTACTTTCCAAATCTCAGTCCAGGATGATTCACTTCCTGCTGACCGGGTATGGCTCCTAGAGGGTCGGTACTGACTCATATACAGAGTCGGTACTTTCTGACGTATGGTCGGTCAGTTTGGAAATTATTATCGTAGTCGATCTGGCCATCCAATGGCTATGTTAGTTATGTCAAAATGGTTGGGAAGCATTTGTGAAGATCTGAGTGCTATAAAGATCTACTACAATATCAATTTTTATTTCGTGTCAATGAGTTTGTCAAAGCATTTGTCACTTTAGAAATAGAGAGCCGCAGATTGTACATAACCTTTTTGATTGAAAACTGTTTGTTCCAATGTCCATTTCTAAAACTTCAAACTGCTTGTAAGTTGTAAGTTTAGCACTATTCATTACTGCTAGAGTTTAACACATTTCCCTGGCAGGCGATTGATTATCTTAGTAATGAGTTGTAATATTGTAGTAGTTTTCCACTTTCTACTACGACACAACGGTATCACTCCAAAAACCTCTTCACTAATAATTCGGAGTCACTCCAAATTGACTTTAGCAATCTTCACAGGGTCCTAGACCCAGACAAAAATTGACAGAGTTTTCTTTAACAACATTTATTTCATAATATTTTTAGCAAGATTTAAGGGTTTTTAGCAAGATCCACCATACTTCTGCTTCAAAAGCACAAACAAAGCTCCTTTTATAGGAGAAGCAGAGGAACGTTCACCCCCTTATTAGGGTGAATCAATCATATGATATAATAGTAAAAATGCAGCAATCACAATATACAATATAATTTTATACACAAAGTCAACCAAAGATAATAGTAAGCACACGTGATTTCGTGCTGGGCATCTTTTTCCACTATTTTTCCTTGCTTGGTACTTTTCCACTCCTTATTAGGGTACCTGTCATATAGCTTGCTCTCCAAGCCAACGTGCTCTTTTCAGCTACTTCCTGAGGTGGGCATCTAGCCCTATAGACTATCTGTTCCAACTCCTTTGTATACTGGCCCGGGGTAGCTGACCCAGGGTAGGCCCGGGGTAATCCGGGGTAGGTTCTATATGATGTATAGGGTCTATACAGGATCGGGGTACTCGGTATCCATTTTCGTGGAGGAGTTTGTACCGAGGCGGAAGGGGAAGGGATTAGGATTATGTTTGGCTTGTTGGTGGACAGGGCAAAGGTGGAGGGGAGTCTGGGGTGGGGGTGGGCTGGGGGGTTGACTATCTCATGTAAATCTCTCACACTATGTTCACCTTGACTGGAGTTTCTAAAGGTTGTCTTGTATAGAGACGATATTCTCCATTAGCTTTCTTTGAATTCTAATCGCATCTGCCAATAATACATCAGATACATTGTAAACAACAATGCATGGAACCTACTTCTTACAATCTACAATCCAAAGAGCCTGGCCACAGAGGCATGATTTTCCACCTGACCGGTTTGGTGAGCATGCTATCAGCGCTTATATAGCTCCTGTGAAACGCAGTTATGTAACATTTACTGTTAGTCAAAATGTTGGAGAGCCACACAATCGTGGGCCTGACATCAATGAGTAATATTGGCTAAAATAACTGCATCAACCTTAATACTGTGACATGGTTAAGAAACTTATACAAGATTAATCTCGATGTCATACTTATTGATCTTGATTATTCGCAAAAGTAACCTCTGGTGACACATATGTTTAGTCCGAACTTACTTAAACTAACTCAGATTTCTTTGCTTTGATTAAAAATTATAAGCATGGTAAGTTGACATTCGTTTTCAGCTATAAAAATAATAAATTTGAAATATTGCATGCAAAAATAATTACAACCAATACAGCTTAGTCAAGCAAATTTTCAACTGCCAACTTTTAAAAAAAATCGAGCAAGTAAGTCAATATCAAAGGCAATGGATTAAAATAAAGTTTTCAAGGTAACCTTTTGTGAAAATTGTTAGAGTTGGCGTTAAAAACTCAGCTATATGACAACATTAATCAACATGCACACAATGCCTATAAAGGTAGCTAGTAGAACTAATTGCACTGCCCTACTGTGTGAGACAAGCTGCATTGCCACAGGTGAACACACACTTCACTATCGTGCTCAATCGAAAGCAGTCTAGTGTGTGGGCCAGCTGAAGAGTTGAAACATTAACTTTAAACATCAAGAAAATATTCCCGGAAACAGTATTGTTAAATCGTATGTATAGCCAAAAAACACTTTTATCCTTATTGGTCTAGTATATATGACGTTCACAAAGAGAAACAGATAAACTGAAAAACAAGAGAAATTTTTTTGGTTGCGAAACCAAATGATTAAGTAGTTTGTATGTCAAACAAATTACAAACTTCATAGAAAAGGTACTTTTGTTTGAAAAAAAATCTTTTTTTCCAGGTTGCAGAAAACATTTGAAAGGCAAACCAAAAAATCTTTATTTACATATTATTATTTTTTTGTTAATGAACAAAAACTACGTTTAATGCTTGAACAGAAAAAGTTGCATATCCTGTGAGAAGTGTAATATTGGCTAATCTAAAGTGAAAAACAGACCTGCACATATCATTATGATTGTTGACAGACTTTCATATAATGGTTGTAAAGTGTGGCTGGTATTTTGCCAGTTCGACACTTTTTAAACCCTATAATATCCTTTAGGATGATAGAATCAGAGCTTGGAATGGTTTAACATGACAGTTGGGCTTTTCTGGTCCGAAATTGCTTTTATTTGTGCTAAAGGTGTCATTTTATGCGCACCAGGTGTTTGGATTCCCAGTTGTGCAGAATTGTATGAAATGGATTGTGTATGTATAATCAATTTTTAATATTCTTATAAATATAATATTGTCAATAGTCTTTTTTGAGCACCATACTGAAAAACTTGTTGGGTTTTTTTGAAAAGATGAAACGCGTTTAGAATCTGGTTTGCATACTGGTATGAATGTTCCTGTCGATAACTTAATACTTCAAGTTTGAACTTTGGGTTCACTATAGCCAACGATTGGTCGGTTTTGTTTGTTAATAAATTATGTTTTGAATTACGTTAACCATACTTTATTTACAATAGGAAACATTGTAATGGATTTTAATCTGGTTTCTCCGAATATGCATTATTCTTGAATATTATTCCTCTTCCCAGAGGAGAAACTGTGCTGCTTGACAGTGACAACTAGGTAACAAAACCGGATCATCCGGTATAGACAGAGCCCAGGGCTCACACAAACAACACAGCGTGCAGTTTGAATACTGGCCTTGTTTCTCAACAACCAAAGTCCTCGGGTGGCAATCGACTGGGGTTATCAGCAAGACATGAGAAATGAATGCAAAGGATGTTAACAGCTCCATCCCTTTTGATAGGGAGCTGGCAAGAATCAATTAGCATAAAGTCATAAAAAAATAACAGCACAGGAAGTAACTAGACCAATACGATTACATGTATAAATAACTGACAAATCATGGAATGAATAACGTCTAAACGTAATAAGCGCCAAGTGGCTAGAGGCGGAGTCCTGTCTCCTACAGTCTAATCAGAGTGTCCTGCAGGGTCCCAAGGCTCTGGTTAGCTTGTGGTCTTGATTACTGCGGATACTAGGAACGGTACTTCCTTTTCATGTCCTAGAGCAGGATCCTAGCTGGTTTTGAAGGTCCTCTGCTAGGGCGGCCATCTTTGACCGGCCCTGAGTCACCATACCGGGATAGTAAGGGTCAATACTGACCCTGTAGGGGTCAATACCAGCCCTGCAAGCTGTGATACAATATATAATATGGAACAAAATACTCAAAATAGTCAATGATATTTGTGGCATGGTAGTTATGATAGATGTAGAGAGTAAAATACATGATATTTATTGGAACGGTTTATAAAAGTAATAGTAGCAAAGATTCCTGCTTCACCCTTGGGAGTTGGAGCATGCTAGTAGATAACGATCATTAATAGAAATAGTCTAATACACACCGTCAACATGTATCGCTCCATAAAATTTGTTAAAGTTGCACTTCAAAAAGTTGTCATACTGCTGAAAGTAGTAATATAAGAGCAGATCAACCCACCCACCCCAATGCAATACTTTTTTTAAGGGGCATCCCACAGATGTGCTGCAGCCTTACCCTGTTGTTGATTCATAATCTTTCATCACGAACTAGTTTTCTCTCCCACTGTTGGCAGATGGGTTCTTCATCCTATTAATTTTTCTAGTATAATAGTAGCAGATTTCCGAAGAGTTAAATGGGAAAATTGGGTTCTCCTGGGCCTTAAGTTCTCTTTATGTGCACCCGGTACCAAGAGAAGCTGATGTGTTTCCTTTTAGGTGCACCTGGTATAAAACTTTGGTTTGGTAGACGGTATTATGGGGTTGATGCACTGGGCACCAGGAGAACCTGGTAGTAGAGCTCATAAGTTGATGTTCACTGGTGTAAAAGGTGGCTTCAACATGTCTATCTTCTTTGCATTTGGGCAGTAAGCACTCAATATTGTAAGTTACAAGTTTCGGATCCAAGTCGGTTATCAAACTAAACTGTTTGTTGTGAAGACCCAGATTTAGTTTTTTATTGTATCCTGAGTCGGAAGTCCAAATAATTGTCAATGTTTCGTTTTCATGTGGAATGAAGTGAAGCTACCAAGTATGACTCTTCAATTCATTTTGCATTTTTTTTATTTCTTTTTTATAATTGTTCATGCCCTGCTCGGTATTCAATAAGACCGTCACTATTTCAAATGAGTTGATGCGTTTCAGCACTTTGTAGGAATTTTATTGAGTTGAATTTTTCAATGATCTGTCTTAACTCGAAAAGCTACACAGCTGTAAAATCAAACCTGATCTATGATTTGCTCACAATCATTGTGTCGCAACATGATTCGTATATATTTTTTGGTGAGAATCTGTTTGCGTGGGTTGGTGAAATTATTGCCGACTTTCCCCGTTCCGATCAATTTGCAAAAAGTAAAGCATAAACTTTGTGATCAGCCTTTGTGTTGTATTTGGTCCGCCTTTCAAGCTACCAGTGTCCGATCCATCTCAATGATGTGGGAAAAAGGTATTGAGATGTTATTTGGCATTAATCAATCAGGCTAGCAGATAAATTATGACATTATTTGATGAAGAGAAAAAATAGCCAAGTTTGCCATCATTTTTGTTATCAAAAATACAGCCAACACGACAATCCACTGTCGCTCTTGAACACCATTGTCTCCAAGGTTTTTTAACAGCTCCAAGACTCCCGATGCATGATAGTCATTTTGATAGGTGCCAGTTTGATCTATCTGACTTCCAACCCGAAGTCTCACACTTAGTTCGCCCACAACTCTATCCCTTTTGTGTTCAATTTTTATAGCTCCCCAACATCTAGCTATCAGTGCATCTCATTCTTTGTCTCGAAAAATGAGAACAACACTATCATTTGTGATACGGATGCTTGTTGTCTTGCCAAATATTCCTTCTCTTGGTGTATTCAGCACTTCTTTTGTGTCTTCAACGTCTTCTTCGTCACTATATGTCTCACTTGTATCTCCATTGTCAGCTGTTCCAACATCAACAATGTTATCGGTCGCATTTTCAACAACTTAGTCAATGTCTTTGACTACTCTATCACCACATTCTCCTACGCCTTTTACATACATTCCTATCTGATTATCCTAACTCTCTCCCTCATTGACTTCTATTTCTTTACCGTTCTAGTGACGACTGCAAAACAAAAAAAAATGAGTGAATGTGAAAATTTTGCATGAAACTTGGTAGTACTCAGGTTGCAGATACAAAAGAAATCATAATCTGATGCAGACTTATTCGTTAACTGGAACTGAAACTCAGCTAATATTCGATACTTCAGTGGTTCCAAATCGAACACCCTCTTGGACAGGAGGTTAGTGTTACACCCTGTGTCAATGAGGTATGTGACTGTGCGCCCTTCCACTCGTCCTGGCAAGTAGTAACTCGACTTGTACGGTCATTCTACTTGGTTCAGGTGTATGGTGATGGGTGGTTTCTATGTCACTATGGGAGGGGTTCGACTTCTCTTCTTGGTTTCTTGCCGTTGTGGAGAGTAGGGTCTCGGGTGGCTCGCTCTGGTCACCTCTTCCTCTTCCCCCTCTTCATCTTCTTCCATCATTTTGTCAGCTAGTGGACTGAACCTGTTGTTCAGTGGGAGCGGTGCTGGTTCCTTCAGGAGTGGCTTGATGCGTCCTCTAGGAGGCCGATGTGTTGTGGGGGCCCAGTTGCAGCCAGTAGGGGTTCCTACTGCTTCGGGCCGTACTCGTTTCCCTGGCGTGAGTGCCAAGGTGCCGTCTTACACTGGCTTCTAACATGCCCCGGGCGTTGGCAGCCCCAACAGCGCCTGGGGGGAGGCTTGATCGTATCCTCTTTCAGAGTAGCTATCTCCTTACTGAGGTGCTCAATTGTTTTTAACAATTTCGCTAGTGGGTCCTCCACTTCTTGACATTTGAATGCCGGCTCTGGGGTAGGCAGTGGTTTCTCTTGTCCACCTTCCTGGATGGTTTGGACATTTGACTGTACTGGACCCGGGTGCTGGACCTACAAGAATTCATTCCCTGCCTGGACAGCTTCCTCTAGGTCGGCGGGTCGCATAGCCAATAAGTGCGTTTGGAGGTACACATGCCCTAGGGTGTTTTGAAAGGTCTGTAGGGTCAGCTCGACCCGATTCCTGACTGGCAAGTCACCGTAGGCGGCTTCCACTAGCCGTTCGACTTGGAGCGCATGCTCCCTTAGCGTTTCCCGATGGGCCTTCCTATAGGTGGTCAACTTCGTCTGGGCCTCGGTGCGTGTCAGTCCGAAGCTTGCTCGTAGAGCTTGAGTGATGGCGGTGGTGTCAATCCCCCTTCCGCATTGTTCCGCCTTTCCTGTCAGGGCTTGCCTCAGATGAATGGTAGATTCTTCTGGCAGCCACCTGTTGGCGCGTGCCACCTCCTCGAATCGTTGGATAAAATATCCAACGTCTCCCTCACCATTGAACTGTGGGACGCGGAAACGGTCCCTTCCATTGTTGGTGGACATTCTGTCAAGGATGTCGGCCAGTGTGCCCATTATCTGTAATGGAGAACCATCTCTGTCCGAGCTGAGAGCTCGTTGTCTGCTCGCCATGTCCGCGCCTGCTGCCTCCTACTTGTATTCGCCGTTCCTGTGGGTCGTTTGTGTGGGTTTCTCTCAATCCCACTGCTGCCACCAATGTACAGGAATTTAGGATGGAATGGTAGCTGTCACCTGTACAGCGGCCTACAGTAATAAGTGTCTACAATCAGTGCAGTGTACGCCTCTACTTTGCCCAAGGTCGACAATCTAAACCGTAGAGTAGAATTTGCAGCGTTGTACGCCCGGTGAGCAATACACAGTGAGGAGTTGTCACAACTCTCTCACTTTCCACTGATTTTCTATTCGGTGGAATGAATGCGTCAGGTCGAACTAGCAGTTCAACAATCGTTTCAGTATCACTTGCCCGAGTGCAGTGTAAGCCGAATTGACTGACCACTTTCTACTGACTGATTAGTCTAGTTACTAGTCGACTGGTCCAAGAGCTATTCAACTGTCCAAGTTATTGTGCAAGTGTGTGAACTGGTCTGTTCATCTATCAGCGCAATCTGTGTGTGTGAGCTTACTTGTATGTTTTCTGCTTAGCCACTGGTACGTTGCATAAGTGCTTTATGCAATAAGAATCAACAAGCAAGTGAGAGTGTAGGCTAACTCCGATTTATTATGGCGATACAAGCATATTTATACAAACAAGATTATGTAATAGTGAGTGGCAGCACATAGAACAAAAGCAGGCCACGCCTGTACAGCCAATTGGTTATACAAAAGCCAATAGAACTCTTGATAGAACAAAGTGGGCAGTCTCCATCGCATGGGTGACTGCCCAAGCACATGTACAAAATAAGTAGAAAGTAAGCAAGTAAATAATTGTAAAAGTAAATGTTCGACCTGGAATAGTTACAGTTAGAGTTCGACTTGGATAAAATAGTGAGAGTAAGTAATAAT